>DVQM01002398.1:0-10164 GCA_018231645.1 Heliconius ricini | reverse complement strand
TAAAATAGTTTTATTTATAATGTGTAATAATCGTGAAAATCAAAGAACTTATTAACAGTATGGTTAACGATAAGTAAGATATAGTAATAAATATCGTTAAATGTTTTAATCAGCTTCATGTATGCCTCATACAGAAAAATGAGCAGAGAGAACCAATTACAACACTCCGTTCTTCACTTTCCGCCAAATTTTTCGTGTCGTGAGAGAAGAAATAGTCTATATATAAAACTTCCTAATTCCACAAAGTCTAAAATATTTTACAAATAACAAATACTAACAAAATCGTAAATTACTCCTACCTTTCATTTTACTCTGGCAATGCAGCTGGTCGATGATACTCGTCAGCCTGTTCTCCCTCTGAGAGTTCTTGGTATCATCACACTCTTCCTTCACATCACTTTTTATCATATCACTACCGTCAGTGTCTTCTATTATCACTAAATTTCGATCTTCTGGATGTTTCATCATTGTTTGTGACATTATTATTGAGCTGTCTAATTTAATTTTCAAATGGTACCAAATATCTTATAAGTATCCTATAGTTTATATACCTAGTTAAAAAGAAATTTTATATTATGAAAGCAAAGATAAATAAATTATTTCTTTAGAAACGTAAAAAAATGTTAACATAGCAGGTCACGAACCTATACCTCATCTAAACTGCCCAAAAGGATCACGTCCTGCTTCGTTCAAATTTTTATACTTTTCAAAATATTTTCTTATTATTTCTGCTTTAGTATGTGACTAACATTTAAATAAAAGAAATTAAAATATTTCGTCTTTTACATAGCCTAAAAGTCGTTCTCTACTAGTCTTATAATTTCATGCGAAGCGGAACCCAGCGCCGTGTCTTGTCTTAGCGGACGGGGGGTACGCCAGAAAATGAAATTTGAACAATTTTTTATAGCATAGTAGGCAGAGAGAACCTAGTCTACTAACACTTAATGTTCATTAAGACACATCCATTTCCGACTTCCCATAGGTTCTCATTCTAAAGGTATTGCGTGTTGAGTTGTGGAACCCAATGCCTCTCTTTGCCTCTTACCAGAATAAAAAGAAGTACTAATAATCATTATGTTCTTCATCCATTCAAATACGGTATGATAATATATAATTAAAAAATGTGTTTTTAAAAAGTTATGAAATGCACAAAGAAATATTGTTATAGCAAAGAAAATATTCCCTCATACTTTACTTTCACTAATAAAATGAATCTATTTATGTATTAAAATTCTTTTGAAAATCTTTAAAAATATAGAAAACAGAAACATTCGATTTTCTCAGCTTAATCTTCTTAATACTAAATAACATTTAAAAATAAATATTCAAATATATATAATATATTATTTTCAATTGTTCAATATCAAAGTTGACTGTGCAATGTTATTATTTTTATCACACATGTACGCGTATTTGTAAAGGAAATGATTAGTTATAGTAATCGATTGATAAAGTGCCCATGACTATGACTGCTAAGTACGTTTCACATATGGAACCAATATTAATAAATAAATTTCTTTATATATTTTATACTAAGACATAAAAATCTACTTTATGCATTTTATAGAGTCCGTTTACAGCAGCAGTATTTATAGGTTTTTTTTTCAGCTTCACGCTGTATCCCGCACATAGCAGAGTGTGTAGAGGGAACCTGATCACCAGGGAACCCAATGCTATGACACTTTCATTCCCACCTTCGGCTGAATTTTGGAGGCATTGCATGTTGAGTGGCTAAAACTCAACGTTGCACTTTTCCTCACTACCAGAGCGAGTAAATTAAAATATAAAATGTTTATTAGAACTTAAAAATATGTCTTGTTAAAAGTCACACGTTTGCACCCCTGCACCACGATAGACCTCAAAATATTTATACTTATATAAAATATTTCATTTTCTTCCTCACTTTTCCAATAACATAAAAAAAAACTAGCAAATTTCACGTCAAAAATCTCTCTCTGTCTCTGAAAATATATACATACTAGTATATTCTGAAAATAATAAATATACAATAGAATAAATGGAAATTATGAAGTATGTACAATACAGTGTTTAGTCATGAAACCTTTACAAGTGTCGCAATCAATCACCCAACAACAAACAAGACTATGCTTTTAATATAACGTATCATTGGCATACACCGGAGCCAACGCCTCCTATTGTTTACAAAATCTATAGAAATGTCACTTATCAATTCTAAATACGCCCTCTGACTTCGAATATTTCAATTAATTTATCAATTATAAGCATCAAAAATAAGCAATTCTATATATATATAAGAAATTAAGTGTAACACTTAATATTTTTAACCAAATACCTATAAAACCAATTCAAACAAATCCACTGACAGTCCACAAACAAGTTGTTCCAGAACAATATTCAGAGAAACACCAAAATTCAAATAGTATTTTTCACTCAAAACAAATGTAAAGGTAACAACAGGTATGGCGGTTCGGTTTATCGCGCGCCGCATTGATAACTGGTGTCAGGTCAAACGAGCAAATGGGGCATGCTACGTACTGATAAGAGACGATAGCGGGCTCTTAACCTTCCGATGCCACTTGCCACCAATCCTGAACAATATTAATAGAAGGCTACGTGTTTGTGTAATATTATTATATTTGCGTAATATGTATTATTTTTAAGAGATTATTAGGGGAAGGGAGTGGAATTGTTTTAAAACATTAGGTTCCCAGTTTCCCCTTGTCTACAGTGTCATGCGAGATACAGCGTGAAGCTAAATAAATACTGTTTAGCTTTGTTCTGATATTTGGGAGAAACATGATCTTTTTATTGTTGTTGTCGTTTTCGTGAAATGTGAATCTACAATCGGTTGTATACAGGAAATTATTAAAATTTTTAATCGGGATTTTGTACTATATTTTCCTTAACTTAGTAGTTACTTAAAACGTATATTAAAATATCTAGATATAATGTTATTGAATACCATGTTAAGTGCCCGCATATTACTATTTCATTTGAAATAAACAAATTAATAATACAATATAATATACATAAAAAATTAAAACATGATATTTATCCCCGTACTAATTCTTCTACCTCTTAACAGACAGTGCTAATTTGAAGGGTAGGGCGTTAAGTTCCGCCATCCAATATGTAATTCTTTTAATAGAAAAATATAAATAAACGATATGAAAATCCCAAAAAAAAAAGACAAAAAGTGAAGTAAATTCACAAAAATAGTTTCGAACACTCACAAGTACGTTACAGTGTTAGCTCGGTACAACGAAAGGGCACAAGTACAGACGTGCGACCGGTCATAGCGTCGTGACTGCTGATAAGCTGATAAGCTGATAGTGGCCCGCGGACAGGAACATATCGCGTTCGAGGAAATCTGAAGATAATATATTGTTACTGATATTACAGGTCATACTTTCAGATTTTGTTCTTCAACTTTCATACCAACGATATTTGAACTAAATTTTTATTGTTTGAAGTTAGTTTAAAATTTTATTTTCGTATTAGTTTTTATACATATATCTATCATTAGAATATATTTTATATATACTTACTTAATATATATTGAAAACCATACTCTGTACTTAATAAAAGATTTCCAACTTTACTATATATATATTTTTTTTAACAATTATAGACTTAAAGACATACTCGTTAAGTATGTAATTGAATAAAGCTACCTTAATGTGAACTTGAAACTATAAGTATAATATAAATGAACATTTGCCAGTCACAAATATTGGTATATTTATAAACTACTGAATTTGAGGATATTGTAGTCGTATATTGTACGGAAATATTTCTAAAAATCAAGAAACACACAAAAAATCAATTACGGAAAAAGCAAACAAATATACTATATATAAAGGTGTAATATTTAGTAAATAGTTTTGATACACTAAAACAAGCAATATAAATATTAATAACGCCTGGTAGAACTATATATTATTTTATATGTAACGATATTTGCCTCTCAATTGTTTCAGTGAAAATTCTTACAGTTTTTTATTTTACAGCTTCACACACCTTTTGATCGCGTTGATTTATTCTGTGCTCAAAGAGACCTTTGATACGAATTTTAACGGTATTTTCAGTTTAAGACTAATGATCTCGAAATAAATGGTTTTGATAGACGAACAACAAATATAGGATCATTTGGATTCCGTTGTTACCTTTTGGAGTACGGAACCCTCAAAGAATATTTATAATAAAAAATATTGTTAATCATAAAAAAATGTTGAAAAAAACCATCTTCATATAATGACAAATATAGAGATATTTTTTAGTGTCACATTGTAATCAAGTTTTAAGTCATCTGTTCCCCATTTTCCGTTGTACTATGGAGGCATCACGTATTGAGTGGCAAACTTAATGGCGTGACAACTTAATGACGATGAAGACAAGAAATTAAAATATTAAATATTTGATTCCCTCGAGTGGTAATGGAGTCCACAATGTGTCAAATTCACAGTCACACAGTGTGTTTCTGCGCCACGAGGGCCTACGAGAGTATTTATGGGTTGAATTAACAATAATTTGAAGTATTATAGCGTTCGCAAGTTGATCGTCAGAAGCTAAATACGGCGGCGCGAGGTCGTGACCTGACGCCCTTCGCGCACTTGCGGCGTTGTAATTTTCAATTTCAGTTTCAGATATGATTTAATAACGTTTTTGGTTTTAAAGTTAATGATGAAAATAATAATACTAATACTAATGTTTGTTTAAACTATGTAAAAACCTAGTACTAAAATTTGCATGTTAAATTATAAATTTAAACAAAGGAGTTCATGAAACGAAGAAAATTGACATTTACAATTTTCTCAATGAAACTTGTCTATAGTAAATTAACATATTTTTTTTTTTTTATTTTTTTAATTCTATAACAAAAAACATGTCTATTATGACATGACTAATAAACAGCTACAATTAATTTACAATACAACTCTTCCACACGTTAATATTACGTTAACAGTATAAATTAAATAATATTTTTATATACAAACTATAAGAATTTGTATGTCACAAGCGCAGGTGCCCGGGTGGACGTGGCTAATTCCGGCGGCGAGGTCGTGACCCGACGCCCTGCATCGAATACATCTACTGTTCTGACGTGTGTTTTGCCTAATTATAACTAGAACATATATTTCTGACACAATCATTCAAGATACAGGCACTTAAATAAATATTTTATATATTTAATGGTTTTTTTTAGGGTCTCTATCATAATTTAGAATCACTCTTATTGCTAGATGTAGCTGTAGATCATTGTAGTTTAAAAGTTAATATGTTTTAACTTTTAAACTACAATGATCTAATTTGTATTGTTTTTATGTTATGTATATTTGTTAATATGTATTTTTCTGCAAATTGGAATCAAATTCCAAACCAGAGAAAGGCGTCGTGGCGTGAAGGCAGTCATCTGATTGTAAGTAACAATCAGATATAAAAAATGCAATATCAGACTAGATTCTGTCCCAAAAAAAGCGTCTTCAAAATGACCGATGAGTGAAAAATATAAAGATATTGGGTAAAACGACATTCAACTATAAAATAAAACGAAACTAAAATACTAAATATTATATATAAATATAAGGAAATATATATAACTTATATCTCATAATTTATATTCTTAATGTGTTTTGGACGGAACGGAAGGAAAAAGTCAATCAGCCAAAACAAGTTCTTGACAAATTTTAAGAAATATAACGGATTATTAACTAAAAAGATTTATTTTATTAAGAAAATATAAAATATGTGGGAGAAACAAACTTTGTCAAAACAATATATAGGTTTTTTTAAATTTTTTTTTCGTGCTGTATCTGGCACATAAAGAGGTAGGCATAGGGAACCTCGGAACCTAGTGTTAAGATACTTCTTCTTCATTTAGACTCTTCAGTTATGATTATGTATAAGTATGTTTGTCTGGCATCGTAGCTCCCAAACTAAACCTAATAAACCAATTTTCATTCCATTTTTCATTCGAAAGGTGACCTAATCCAGAGTATTGTTAGCCATGATTCAAGCAAAATGAGCTGATGATCTTCAAACGACTTATATATATTCAACAAGATAAGCAGATCAATTTTTACTTTTCGAACTTGTTTATTTTTTTCGAACAAAAAATTACATGACATATCGCTGTATTTCGGAAGATTTTTCTTCCCAGATGACCGATGGCCAATGTTTATTTGTAATGTATTTGGGTGTTGGCCGGGTTCCACGTCTAGATGTATTTCAAGCGGGGCCGAGGTCATGACCCGCCAATACCCACGCACGCCCAGGTTTATATAGTAGAAGTAGAAATAAGGGCGAGCTATATATGTATATGCTTGATACCTTGAGGACAGTCGTAGCGCAGGGGCTCAAAGTGTGACTGTAAACGTGACTAGTTGTGGGTTCGATTCCGACTAGAAGAAATTATATATATTTCAAATTTATATTTTCATCTCTTTCTATTCTTTATTTACAGAGCAAAGGCTCTGGTATCGAGGCAAATCGCAGTGTTGAATCCCGCCAATCTCCATAGTCAACTGGAAATGAGGCGTGTCTTAACATTAGCTAAGTGTAAGAAATAAAACATGAAGGTGATTTTTTTATATATATGTATGTATGTTTGTACTTAATATCTGTATATAATTGTTGGTGATCAGATTAGAAACTGAAATTAAATATGATTCAAGTAGGTAAATATAATTCATGATATAAAAAAATATTTCTACTCTTTAATAAGACTTTTTTTTAATGGAAACGGCACTCCATTTCTATTGCAATATTATTACAACGTAGCGTAGCGTTAAGAAACTTCTTAACACTAGGTTCCCAGATTCTTTCTGCTATATGTGGGATACACTGTGAAGCTATAAAAAATAAATATAGATAAAAGAAAATCATATTACAATATGGATATATTATATAATTTGCAGAAACTGAATGTGCAACTTAGTTTCATTCGTGCTTTACTTAAATATTTCCGCAATATAATTATTGTAAATCAATCTTTTAAGTTTTAATGAGCGTTGAGCGGAAGGAAGTAATCAATTAACCTCAATAACGGTTATAGTAGAGTAAGTATGTAAATAATATTATAATTTTAGCTTAATATATTTCAAAAAAGTAGAAAAATCGAGGCGAGTACCTCGATATTTACCATTTTCAAGGCGAAGTGGTGGAATACAAACATAATCTTTGCTTTAGCATAATGAAACAAATAAAAATAATAGCTTTACGCTGTGCTATCCCACACATAGCAGAGTAGACAAATGGAACCTACTGTTAAGTTTAAGTTACTACTTTTCCCACTTTGAGCCAAATTCTTGAGGCATTGGGTGTTGATTGGCGGAACTCGGAGCCGGGCTTTTGCATTGTTGACCTCACTGTAGAGAGACAGTTATCATAATTTAGATATATTAGTGGCGCTCAAATAGTAATCTTCGAGGATATACTTAGTTCACGCGTCTCGGCGTACTTTTGAATATGATCAAAAGGAACTAGAGTTACTGATGCTGTTTTAGATATTAACCATCTGATAAGAAAATATTCTTGCGGTCTTGTTGGAAAAATCCTGTCACCGGCGCCCAGTTTCATACTAAGACAACCTACTGATTTAAATATGTTTCGAAAACGACGTGTTCAAAATTATGGTCTTAATTTACACGCAGAGACTGGTTCTGGCCATAAGGTAACAAATTATATAAAAGCATTGTTTTAACTCTTACAACCGCCTAGTTACGAAACAAAGAGAAACAATTATACTTAGTAGCGGCTGTAACAATCCTCAGTACAGTCCAATTACTCTTAATGATTTTATTTTAGTTTTAATAGCAAGTGAATGAAAATGAAACGAAAATTGGTAAATATGTATTGGTAAAAGCGCAAGCAATCGCGTGTATTGATACTATGAAATAATGTGATATTTTTTTATATTTCTATTTTTTCAGCTAATAAACATCAACGCGTTTTGTCTTCTATTGGATCATACAGTTCAACAATATTATCAACCAAGTGTCAGCCAGTTTCAATATAACCCTTATCAAAACTTACAAAATATTCAACCACAATATTCCAATCAAAACGGTAATAACAAATGGAATTTACAAGAAGATAAATATGAGTATGATGACGAAGACTCGAAAGAATGTTCCTGTGATGATTGTGTAAATCTAAATCCATTATGTCAAAACGTGTGTTTGAATTGTTTTCCACAACAGCCTGTCTTGCCGCCAATGACATCTAGCTATTTTTACTTTCATTATCCATATCCATATTTCATAATGCCAAAAGAAACGCCCTCGGCAACGACTACAGAAAAAATAAATACTACTTCCCAAGCGACAACATCTTATTTAATTATACCAGAAACAACATCTCCAACAGATACTGAATCTCAAGCAAATAACACAGCAGAAGAAGAAGTCTTCCCTATACCTATGTATATACGGATGAAAAATAAAAGACCGAATAAGCTGGATGCCCTAAGACGTACGAAACATAATAGGAAACCCAAGTACCACAAAGCGTCAATTTCTGACCAATTCGCTGAGAAATTAATACCGCAGATGAGGAACGTGAAATTGCTGCATCCTAGGAGCAATGATTTACGAAATGTTGATGATATTACACCATACCACTTCTGACCCTATTTTAAAGCACAAATTTTGCTTGATGCAATGTGTTTAAAATAAAAACATTTGAAGATCTATGCAATTCTTAGCGTTCGACCACACACTGTGATATATCTGTATTAGTGTGTAATTGCCGTTAACTTAGTATATACATTTTATAATTTATATGTGCAAGTATTTTAGTTATTTAAGATAAATGATAATTCCTTAAATGCTGATCGCGACAGAATCCATTGGTAATAATACCAATAATATAAACATATTTCGACCGGATATAGATTTTACAAAGGCCTATTAAATATTTTGTAGTATTAATTTATGGTTGGTCATTAACTAAGGTTGTATGATGCAATTTTTAATGCATCTTACTAAGGATATAGTTTCACTTTGGACAGCAATACAAGGTTTTTTTTCACATACCAAAATAAATAATATAAAATTAAACCTTGTTTTTATTAATATCTCATGTAGAGTTATTGTCACGAGCGAGAAACTGAAGCGAGTGTATTTTTTGATTCACAGACAGTTTATTTACGTAAAGTACTTACCAAATTTAAAAAGTTATAAATTTTTTATCACATAATGTTGTTATCGTGCCATAAAAGGCTACAGCCATAATAAATTTGAATTAGAGTGCATTTTTAAACTACCTTCTACTTCTACTTATAATATATTTTTATTTATTGATACAAGTGTTACTTTGTCTTTGTGTTCAAAAATGTAGAAGTTTAAATATACATGCTCATGTGATAAATACTATGAACGTGGTACGTAATGATTATGTTAAAAATGTTCAGCTTAAAGTATATTTTTGATATAAAACCTATTAAAATAAATATGGATATTATAACATTTCAAATTAGGTTCATTCAATTTTCTTCGTTTTGGTGTCGAGGCAAAGGGTACCGTTAAATTTTTTGACTCGTGATACCTTCAAAATTTGGCGGTATCTTAACACTAGGTTTCTAGTTTCCCTCTGCCTATGTGCAGGATACAGCGTGAAAATAATAATCTATGTCAGCTCAGAATAAGAAATCTATCGACTAAATCTTATTAAATTAAGTATTTCAGGAGTTTGAGATAGTAACAAATGTGATATTATAGTACAGCAAATAAAATAGAAAACAAATAAATATCAGCAGTTATTAAAATTAAAATTATTTTTTAATTATTACTTACTCTTAGGTGAAGTTAGGCGTAAATTTTAATTTTATTCTGAAATCTGTACTTTACCGTAAAATTCACACAACATTACATATATTTTAGCTTTATTTTTCAATGTTGTGTGTAATATTACACATTGCCTTTTATGCACATTTCAAATAAATATAAGACTTTTAAATTGTCTCTTAAAAAATTTAAAACGCATAAATTTTGGGGGTAGAGATTCTACATTTCAACATATTTTTAATTATAAAAAAATAAGTCTTGTCAGCTAAGTATCAAATACTATATATACCACGAGACGATAAAGTACTGAACTAAACTATGGGTATAATTTATGAAATTGAAAAAAAAAAATAAACGAAGATATTGACATGTTCTTTTGTTTAGCCAATCCTGAATG
>DVQM01002397.1:0-10164 GCA_018231645.1 Heliconius ricini | reverse complement strand
CGAAAATTAATTTCATTTGAAGGTTATATTAAGTATACTGTCGCACTCTTCAGCCTCTGCGCCCCGACTAGCTTAAAAAAAATAAAATGTATATAAAATAATAACATAAAATATTCCATTACAAAAATCCCCGGATCGCATAAAGAATAATTATAAGAAAACTTTCTAATATTCACTGATCGGAGTCGCTTAAATGTCACTTAAATTTACCCAATATATTGGCAACATAAATCATTTTTCGGGAGGGTCCCTAAAAGTTTATACGTTATGAAAAGCACTGTGTCCCCTAAACTTGCTGGCCATTAGGGCCAATTGTGTAACATATAACGATATATAAATACGTGACTTGTATTAATAGGGAGAAACTTTTTAGATTTATTTTTTGGGTGTACATTCCTTTTTTTTTGTTTTTTTTCAATTCTTACATTTGAAATGGTAATGTAAGAGCAGTCATTGATTAATTTGTAAATTAATTATAATATTCACTGGTTAGCTTGATACCATTCAAAGAAAACACCTCGATCTTTTAATGATTTGCGTCCACTTTTATAACAAAACCTCCGTTCATATCGTTTACTAATGTTGTTAAACTCTTAAGTTAAATAAGCATACTAAATACTATAAATTACCGATTTATAAAAATTATAAAAATCAGCTTCACGCTGTATCCCGCACATAGCAGGATATTTTATTCTGTATATTTAAGCTGTACTGCTAGGTACTAGCTTCATCAAAACTGTTTAGTAGTTTTAATGTGAAAGTGAAACCAACATTCATTCCCACAAACTCTATTAAATACATTCATAATATTAGTAACATAGGATTTTCCTAAAACACTTTATTATATAATTTTGTTGTTAGTAACACTATTTATGTTAAATAAGTTGTAACAAGCGTATAAAAATGTAAGAGCGGTCAGAGCGCCGGTCAGTTTCCAGAAGGCGCGGGTTCGAGTCCCGCTACGTTTAAATTGTTACACGTTTTCTAAATAAGTATTTTTCTTTCCTAAGTGTGGAATAACACTTTAAAATGTTAAAAATAGTATCACTCCAGTTTTATAAGATTTCCTTGAAACGTCATAAAGTCAAAACGGTGTTTTCATGTTTTGTATAAAATATCTAAGTGACAGGTGTAAAGGTTTTCTGTTATATTAAGGCCATATCTGTTCACGCCGTTTTTAACTAATTTTCTTAGTATTTATAAAACAGAACTCGTAATGGACGGACCAAATTTAGACGCAGCTGTCGGAGACAATTTACCGGCGAACGGCGAGAATACTGTTAAAGTTAAGTACTAGCATAAAAAGTGTTTTTTTAACTTTAAGCTTTATCCCGCATAAAGCAGGCATTCAGTGGCGAAACTCAACGCCACATTTTGTTTCGTTACAAGAAACATGACGATAGGAAATATTTCATTTCTCTGGGTGGAGTTCGAACCGAATAAGCTGCCACATTTACAGGTAGTTTTAGAAGTTCAGTTATTATGAGTAACTGAAAATACGTAGGTTTGAAATAAATAATCTAGCATATCCTCCTAATATGATGGCCAAGGTTACTTGGAACCTGGCGGAACCAGATTTTACTCGTGGTAAGAGTTACTGTAAGAGGTATTAAGAATGTTTCTTATGTAATTACTTTAGACCACGCGGTCGAAGCCGCAGTGTAAAACAAGTAGGAAATAAAAAAAAAATGCATCGCTTATTCTCTATTCATTTATATATCACGTGATACCAATACCATCGTGTGTACGTCTATTTATACTTACCTACAAAACTGTGACGTTAGATGTTTAGCAATAAACACTGGCCCTAGACGTGTCAAGCGAAAAATATGTTTATGAATTACGCCACCATCGGAAATTTAGGTAAGCTTTAAATAGCGAGACGTTAGAAGAGTGGTATGTTTGATATTTTTTCTTTCTTGTTTTCCTATGTTGCACGTCTGACAATAAAAATAATGTTTTTATCATTATTACAGCAGGATAGGCAGGAACATAGTGTTAAGAAATTTTGTTTCGGACTTTTCGCCAAATTCTTGCGTGTTGAGTGGCCGGACTCAACGCCGCGCTTTGCCTCGACAACAAAACACTTGATAAATATTTAACTACCTTGAGTGGGGACCGAATCCATAACCAGTCAGGGCCCCTATATATAAAAAATAAAAAATATACTATAAAAGCGTGTCATAGAGTTCTGCCACTCAATCCGCAATGCCTCTAGAATTAGGTATAAAATGGGAAACTGGAGTGTCTTAATGAGAACGAGGTGTTTTAATGGTAGGTTCCTAATGAAACTAAATTAGGTTACGCTTTTGTTAACGCTTTGCTATCCTGCTAGGTGCGGGATACAGCGTGAAACTAAAAAAATTAAAGCTAGTAAAATACTTTGACGAATCACCGACAAGATCTTCTATTAGTGTGGGATATATTTTTTTTATATTAAACGTTAATTTATTTGTAATAAAAATTACGCGTGACAATACCGTTATTTCAAAGACATAACAAGAACTTTAAAAGAAACCTACTTCACTGAAACTCTTCAAGAACTTCTAAGAAAAATCGTAATGAATTTGGTGGTACGCAACGCATCCGCCATCAATTATGGCGGATGCGTTTGAAATTGTCACAAATGGGTGTAATAAAATGGTAATGATATTAGCATTTTATTGAGACATTGTATAATAAAGTGATAAAAAGTTTAAAATATAAGCTTAATTGTGTTTTCGGTAACTTTGACATGAGCTTCCAAAGCTCGTGTTTTACTAAAAAAGACATTTTACGTTTGTATACAGCCAAAACCTTTAGTATGCGCGCAGAATCTTTAATAAGCAACAAAATTTAATAAAACCACGGTTCTCTATGAAAAAAATAGCGTGGAAGCAATCGTTCTAAGTGCACTTGGTTTTCCCGCGCGCCGCCATATTTCAATATGGCGTCACGTCAAAAGTTCATCGACCTACGCTAACGAAGTTTTCATTCATGAAATCCTTTTTTTTAAATTATTGTTTTTTTAATGACATTCTACGTTTGGATGTTAAAATTATACTAATTGTAGAGCTAAGTATGTATAAATCATTTTTGATTTTATCACTTTATGGTATTTTTTATATTTAACATTTAATTTTTCTTGTCTGGTTAAATAAAGTGCTGTGTTGCGTTCCTGATTTTACTACCGGCTTACAACTCTGTCAATGGAATGAAAGTGACTATACTACTAGTCATATGAAGGCTAAATATGGCACATGAAAAATATTTAAAATGAAAAAACTACAATAATACATGAATATAGTAATCGTTTTGATAACGAAGCAAATGCGCGGTTTAGTTTTACCATTTAACACAAAGTGCCTCGAGAATTCGGTAGAAAGTGGGATACGGAAATGTCTTAGTGAGAACAGAGTGTCAACACTAGATTCCTAGTTTCCCTTTGTCTAAGCTATTATATGCTGTATTCCGCATAACACTATATTTTTTAACGTGAAGTTAAAAAAAATGCTCTTAATATCTTTATCTAATCTATCAGATAGTTAATAGCACTAACAGCATAGCAAAGTCAGTAAGCTAATTCCTAACTCTATCTAACAGTTACTAAGGTATACAAATCGTAATCAAACTGTAGACTTTCTACTTAATATTAGGTCAGCTAGAGCTTAGCGTCAATTAGAATCATTTCCTTCTATAAACAACAGGAAAATTGAATATTTAAATTCAATTGTATATAAAGGGTCTCGAGCTTTGTAAATTTTCAAATTAAGTCAACGACATTGAGTTTAAATAAATTTTACACGTGGAGTTTTTATTCATGGGTTCGTAGTTCATAACTCTTTTGTAGTATGATTTGGCAAATGCAAAAGCAAGATTTATCTGTTCAAAAATGTTATATATTTTCACGACTTCACACTGTATCCCGTGTATAGCAGGATAGGCAGAGAACTTCTTATTTTAAATTCTTCTCCTCTCGTCTCGTCGTCTAATTTTCGAGACGATTCTTGAGTGGTGGAACTTAAAGCGTTTATTTTCTTACCAGAGCAAGTAAAAGAAAATAATTCATTCCTCGGGTAAGAAACGAACGCAAAATGGTCGTATTTACAGTCAATGTAGTCAAAAGTAAAAAAGAAACATAGATAAATAATAAAGCGGTATTATACTACTTTATATTTATAGAATATTACTTGTATACTTGAATATAATAAAATAAAACTCAAAACACCTTGCAAAACAAGATACAATAATGGAATAGGCGAAAGCACCTGTAGGTATGTCTGTTATTTCCGACCCCTAATCGCGATCGTTCACCCTGGCTTGCGCTTGCGCAGGTAGTGAGTTCGGGGCCGGGCGGGGGGAGGAGTAAGCAATGGAATGCCGATCGGTACACGCTGGAATGCAACTAACGGCTTACCTAACTTGGAATTTTAGTTTGCAGTTCACTTGTTTGTTGTATTGTATGTATTGTTATTTTGAATAGCTTTATAATATTATATTGTTATCAATTTGGTAGAAAATGGATTATATTTTAAAAAATTGAGGATAAATTTGTTTTTGAGTATATTTATGTATTTAAATAAAAAGGAACTTCACATAAATTTCAGGATTTTAGATCAATGGGAAGTACAGGTTATAAAAATTGAAATTTGCTCTCATTTTTTAACATAATTACAACTAATATGAGTTTGTAAAGTAATACTACCCTAAAATATGTTTTTTTAACTTCACACTATTCCGCACATAGAAGTGAAGGCAGAGTGCATCTGAGGACCTAGTGTTAAGTAAACACTCCTTTTCCATTCCCACTCCCATCCCCCACTTTCCGACAAATTCATGAGAAAAAAGATCGTCAAAGTAAAAAAATCATACAAAAATCTCAAAAAATTATCTTAATTAACATATAGAAAAATACAATTACCATTTTAATCCCAGACCATTGTAATTGATCCTATTACCATTATACTATAGTAATTATATACATACATACATATATACTATAGCGTGTCAGAAATCCAACACTAGATTGCGTTAGGCGGCGTGTTTGAACCTAATGGCGACATACGACACCGTTTCCTCTCAAGCCCTGACTAGTGAGTGGCTTAAATATTTAATATTTATTAATAAATATATTATGTTATACTAATGTTTCGTTAACATATTATGAGCTCGAAAATATTCTGATCTACCGTGGCCGTGGTTATCGGACAACCATTGTAAGCGGTTGGTTTAATTCTCATATTGGGAATAATTATGATATATTTGATAGAAATCTGTCAAAGCTGTTAAAAAAAATTAACTTATTTTTTTTATTATTTACAATATCTGAAACTTCTTATAACAAAATATGTAATTATGACGTCATGGTCGTCACGTTCGGCTTAAACTTTTAACTCCATGCAAATTAATTCAATACATATCGAGAAAAGAAAAAGAAAAATATTCATTTAAAGGTTGTAATTCCTATAACTTCTTTACTAAAAAGATTTTTGGGAAAAAATCACCAAAGTAAGACAAAGAAGTGTATTGTAATTAGTGTATTATTGTAAGAAGTGTATTGTAACTTGTAAGCTTAGTCGTGGTGCAGAGGTACGGGCGTGTGATTGTAAACGTGACAGATTATGGGTTCGGTTCCCACTTAAGGAAAAAAAAACATTTCATATTTTCAGAGTCCCGCTACTCAACACGCGTTGCCTCCAGAATTCAGTGGAAAGTGGGAAGCGGAGTGTTTAAATACAAGGCTCCCTCTGCCTACTCTAAAAAAGCTGAGAAAAAAGCTCATAAAAAAAATGGTGTGTATTACACTATATCTGATGAAAGGCATTTATCATAGTAAAACCTAAGAAGAAAGAGATGTTGGTGCAGTTTTTATATGCTTATCATTTTATATGGCAGAATATAGAGATAACATTCTTTTGGTTTTAAATTTGAGACGATTCTCCACAATAGTTCGAGCCTACAGGTCATAGTCCGACTAAAAAGACTAAACGTCGAACAGGTGTTTAACCATCTGCCGCTATAGTAATTATTTATTGATTATTCATTAGATTTCAGCCGAGGTCGTGGCGAAGCGGCATAGATTGTGATTTTAAACTTGATAGTTGTGGGTTCGATACCCACTCGGAGGAATTTTATATAATTCATTTTGTTTTTCGTTGTGATAGCAAGACAAAGCGTCCCGCTGAGTTCTATCACTCAGCATGCAATGTTTTGAAAGGCGGGACGTAATGTCTTAAAACTAGGTTCCGTCTGCTTACTCTGTTATATGCGGGATACAGCGAGAAGTTAAAAAAATTGATTTCCAAGTATTTCAATATTACTTCACGCTATTCCAAGCCTAACGTCAGTGGTGGTCGTGGGAACATTGAGAAAGTACCGAAATATTCCATGTAAAAATGCCTTTCTAACGGTTACATTTTAGTTTTTTGTGTAAATCGTTTAATTTTGACACTCTTTGTTGAGCTCGTGGACATCTATTTACTTTAATGGTATGGTGACTGCTTTTAAATGTGCTTATTTTGTAATTATTGTTTTTTGTTTCGTTTTCCTTTTTTTTTTATTTAGTAACAGAAAATATTATATGTGTTCAGAGTAGTTAAATAAATCCCATAATACTAACAAATTACATAAAAAACAGAGAGTCCCATAATACTAACAAATTACATAAAAAACAGAGAGTCCCATAATACTAACAAATTACATAAAAAAGTATCAAGCGTTTTGCTCCCTTATAGTTTTAATTCCTGTATCGTTTCCCTTCACCCCTGCAAGAATTGTCGAGGGTAAGAATTGCAAGAATTGTCGAGTGTAAAAAGATTCGTAAACTATTTATAAATCGAATGTGCTAATTGCGAATAGATTCGATAAGTGATCTGTTTTTTTAGCTTCACGCTGTATCCCGCACATGGCAGAGCGGAGTAGGCAAGAACCTTGGAACGAAGATTTAAAAGACTGTTACAATACTCCGTTCCCATTTAGCCAGTGGCGTGTTAATTCATTATAATTTATAAATTATGTTGTATTTTAGGTATATTTTTGTGTTGAAATTAATTTTGATATTATAAACTCATTATGGGACCTCATTAAAGATGCACTATATTGAACTCGTTGGTTGTAGGTTCTAATCAAAGTACAGATTTAGAACTATACGGCAATGCTAATGTTTATATAAAAAATAACTTATTTATTAATAAATTGAGGTAGGAGATACAACGTGAACCTAAAAAAAACTTCAATCATATCTAAACAACACTTTAAGAACTATAATACGAAAAGGTTCTGTAATAGAGTATTCCCTCGATTATTATAATAGGGGAGGCGGTAAATAGTTTGACGGAAGTACAAGGTAACGTGAGGGTTAAATGGCGTTAAAGAACGCAATATAATAAAATACACTTATGTTTTATCCTTTGCACATTGTTGCAGTTGTGAGTTTGAAGCCGCTGTGGGGTAAATGGATATTTTAGAATCTTTCACCATTTAACCGCATTCTCAGAAGGAGGACGTTTTATGTTTGAAGTAAAATAACATTAATACATGATTACATAATACATCGAACAAAAGCAAATTAAATTGACATACGTAAATAGTATATTAAACGTAATTTAGTTTTTTCTGTTTTGATTTGTTCATTTATTTATTATCTTCACGATATGACTCCTGTTTATTACTATCTACATTAGTACTAAAAAGAGAAGACATCAATATCTACAAACTGTATATTTACGTAAAAATATTGTTTGTTGAATTGAAATATAAATAGTTAGTTACATTAAATAAAAAAATATTCCCTTATATAGATTTGAACCCAAAACTATTTAGCTTTATCGAAATCGAGTACAAATAATATAAATAAGATACGAGGAATCTAATTAAGCTGCTATCTCTCGGCCACTTAATGAAACCATCGAAGTTAATAGATTGTTAGATAACCGCTGGTATGTACTTGTAGGTTATTAATCAGTTCTCACGATATGATTTATTTAATAACCGGCCAAGAGCGAGTTGCACTTGCACTTTCTATTAAAATGACAAAAATCATGTCTGTTGTATGAGGGCCATTCAATACGCAATGGTTTTTAAATTTTAACGGAAAGTATAGTTCGGAGTGTCTTAACATTAAGTTTACTCTACCTATCTTTTTTTATATGCGGAAAATAGGGTAAAGCAAGATAAAACAAACGATAAGTCAAAGCCGCATGGCACGGGGGCACAAGTGATCGTTAATGCGAAGGTTGTGAGTTCGATTCACATTTGCCGAATGTGAATCGAACTCACAACCTTCATAACTAATGAAACATTTAATTGGGGAACCGAAATATCTTAATGGATAATAAAATATCTTAATGGATAATAAAAGCTCTGTAGTTAGTGAAAATCTTTGAACGCTTCGTTCAAAGATTTTCACTAACTACAGAGCTACATGCGTAAAGCTGAAACACAATCGAATACAAAATCATTGTATGCTGCGTACTACCACAACTCCCAAAATGTTTGACAAAGGCGTCACGGTGATGGAGTTCAGAATTTAGCTTACAACAAAGTAAATACTAAATAATTGTATATTATAATTTTAAATAAATATTATTTAACATTTTTGTTGTCGTCACGCATCTAACAATTTTGCAAGAACTATTGAAAATATTCCTAATTTAGAACGTAAAAGAAATAAAAAAAAATTGTGTCGATCTGCTTCAATGGAGGCGTGACCTTATCGTGTATATAAGTTCTTGTCTTTTATGTAAATAACTTATGAGTATAGGAGCGTAAAGTCGGGTAAAAAGTTTATAGTAAAAAGCTATGATTGTAATATTTTAGAGATGTACGCTCCAAGTTATTTTCTTATGTTAATTGAGAAGTTTTTACGAAGATGTACAACAGAATTTGCATATTTTTTTTCTTTATTTCTGTAACTTCACATTATATCACACATTTAACATGAAAACCTAGGCGTGCTCCTTCTGCTTCGAACATCTCTTTCCTCACGCAACTTCAATTTTCAATATATTGCATATTGAAATATATTGATAATTGAAGGTGCGTGAGGAAATTTTCCCAAAAATATGTGAATTCCATTCCACCGAGTGGGAGTCGAACCCACATAGGTAGCATTATTACAGTCACACGGTTTCGCATCTGTACCAAGACGACCTTTAATCTATTTAAAAGTAAAAATTATCGAAATTTACATGAATTCCAAATACTACCCACAACTATCGTATTCCATAATTCATTATACATTTCCAGATTTCCGTTTTCGAATAAATTTCTTTGCCAATACCCGTAATAGTGCAAAAGTGAAACAGAAAAACTAAGTTCGTTACGGAGAAACCTTACAACGCATTGACCTTCCAAGGGTTGAAGTTCATTGTTAGGAACAATAACCTCGTGTGTCATCTATACTACACGCTATAGGCTTATAGCGACCAATCAATATGTCACGTTTTATAATACGTTTATGAATGTTCATATGTAATGAAAATTTATGGGAGGGATCGTAATACGCTGGCGTTGTAGGTTCGACTTTCGCCTGTAGGAATTATACGTATTCCTCGCCTTGATCACAAGACAAGGTGTGACGTTGAGTATTGCAACGTAATTCATTACGCTACGTTGCAAAAAATAGCCCGAAAGCAAGAAGTGTTTTAAGACTACATTGCCTTTGCCTAGCTTATTGGAACATGGGTTGTATATTTTCATTTCCACCCTCTTGCACATAAAGCGCAGCGTTAAGTTCTGCCACTAAGCAAGAAATAATTCTAAAATGGAGACTACAGTGTCTTAATTGTAAGTTGTCTCTGCCTGTCCTGCTACATCTATAAAAAAATAAATTGTGAAAAAATGTTCGAACTGTTAACTTTTTACTTACTACATAAAGGCATTCGATTTACTGTTACCAAATATTACATATTTTTTTGCAGCCAATGTTTTTGCTTCGCGATAATAGAAACTATCTATTCTCGTATCATTTTCTTTTTTCTTATTTTTCTAAAGTAACACGGTTTAAAGTTTCAATAACGATCCCACGTTTATATACATTCTCTTAATTTATACATAAATTCTGCAACAAAATGTCACAGTTTTATCGAAATTCTTTTTTTTTTTTCATAAGGTTCCCCGTCCCCTTAATGTTCAGTTTTTGTTAATGTTTGTATTTAGTCCTCTATGTAAATTTCTATGTAAGTA
>DVQM01002396.1:0-10166 GCA_018231645.1 Heliconius ricini | reverse complement strand
CCATTTCTTCGCTCTGGCGTCGAGGCAAAGCGCGGCGTTGAGTTCTGCCACTCAATATTCAATGCCTCCGGAGCAATTCGGCAGAAAGTGGGAAACGGAGTGTCTTAAAACTAGGGTCTCGCTGGTTAACCCTCCTATATGTGGGTAACAACGTGAAGCTGGTTTTTTTTTTTTTATATAAAGCTTAAATTAAAACTAGAGCCTGAAATCCTTAATAAAATACAGAAATATAAGTCACCGTAAAAGAATGAATAGATGAGGTCGACTTTGTATTAAATGTTGCATGAATTATTTATAAGTTCAATATTTTCTGGCTACGGCGAGTAAATTAAATTTGCACGTTGGCGCGGGTGAGAGAAATAAGCCACTTTGGGCTTTTACGTCAAGGCTATGACGTATTGTTACACTGCTTCAGTTTTCATTTTACTTGTATCCATGCCCATTCTTCAATAGTCTGGTATCCACTCCAGAATGTCTGGTAAGAAAAATTAAGGCTGAAACTTAAGAAAAAAATAACATGGATAAAATTTAATGTCGTTTTTTAAATTACGTTGACAATGTTGAGTGAACATTTCTATAGACGATTTTAATAGGCCGATCTTATATGTACTTCTAAGTGATCTGAACTAGAGGTGCCGTATAGAAAAAATATCTAGATATATCAATGCCTGTACCACATTTGCATGATAGAGGTAAGAGAGAACGAGTATCAACATATTATATTCATTTCCTTTTAAATTTTAGATAATTTATGTTAAGCAGTCTAGGCCTGGTCACATTTACACGCCGACGGCCTGAATCTATATGAATATTCTTTAAATAAGACATTCTAATTTATAAATAGCCAATGTTTATTTAATACCAAAGATAATGTTTATTGGTATTAACCCATGTAACAATATTTATATTTTGCTACTTTACTTCCAATTAACCATATTTTAATTGGTACTGAAATAGCACAATATCTAATTTTCCAAACTTGGTGATGAGATGAGAGATTTTCAAGTATTTATAGAGTTTATACTCACTAAGTCTATTAAGTCAACTTGGGGTATAGTAGTAGGACTAAGACTAACTCTAAGAGGGAATTAATTTATTTATATATTTATTATAATGTAAAAAATAATGTTGAGTACGTCTGACCGTATATGCCATAGATATAAGTTCGAATTCTACTCAAGGAAGTAAGTATTTTTTCCGTTTCCCAGCTCTTTCTTCAATCCCGACGTGATTTTTTAATATGAATTAATTATATATAAATTAATTGACACATCTTGGCATAATTAGAACGGACAAAACTCGCCATAATAGTTGTTAGTCTTCTTTGTATTTCAACTAATTATATTTAGATCAAGTAGCCGCCTTCACCATACGCCGATGGATATTTTAATTTCAATTAAAAATGCTCATTACGTCTAACAAATTTGGTTAAGACATCCATCCTTTCATTATTTCTTATAGACGAAACTAATATGGTCCTATAATAAATAAAAAAAAATTGAAATCCGTTAAGCAATTCATGAGATATGCGTGTACATATAGGCACAAAATGTATTTTTTATGGAGAATGACAAGGCGTACGGGTCACCTGATGCTAAGTGATCATCGCTGGCCACGACCCTGTGTAACACCATAGCTACTGATTGGCAGGGATTTAGTCAAGTCATAGGGCCACAAAATATAACTGTAAACGCGACTAGTTGTGGGTTCGATACCCACCTGTGGAAATGAAAGCACGCATATGCCACTTGCGCAATGCCTTCAGAATTTGGCGAAAAGTTAGAAATGGAACTTCTTAACAATAGTTTCCCTCTGCCTACTCTGTTGTGTGCAGGATACAGCGTTGTTTTTTTATAACCAAATCTAAATAGAAATAATAAATTAAAACATTTTAAACGGTATATACAGTAGGGGAAATGTAGTACTTAAGTCGTCATTCTTTATATGTCATATGGGACCCTAAATGTATTTGTTTAGGCTCCACATTCATATTATGATCATCAATTCCTCACACACCAACCAATTTTTGATTTATTGCTTGTTAATTAGCAAAACTCGCCGCCACGCATTGTTCTATTATGTTGAGTTGAGGAAAGATAAATAATTCATCAAGTAGGAATAGAACCCACAGCCGTTGCATATACATAACTAAGATATATAATAATCATAAAATTTAATTAAGTGGTAGAAATCTGCATTTTAATTATAAAATTTAGAAAAAAGATATCTATCATCCTAATTTCCCCTGTAATATAACTTTTGCTTCACGTGTACTAAATTACGTAGGTCACAAACGAGTGGTCGACACAAACTGTAAAGCTTCATTGCACGCGACCACATCAACCTTTTACACAAATTGGAGCGTAAAATACCGGTTGTATTAATTTAAATAGTAAAATAAGCGAAATGTATGTTTTTTAACTTAATTTTGTACTAAAATTTGAAGTCGAAGTTAGTAGATTTACGTTTGTGTAAATAAAAAAATGTATCAATGTCTTGTGTTATAATCACCTTCACGCTGTATTTCGCATATAGTAAGGTATTAGATTCGAAGCATTGCGTGTTGAGTGGCAAAACTCAACACTGGCCTTCGTACCAGAGCGAAAAAATGAAAATATTAATAAATAATTATTTAATCCTTCTAGTGGGGGTAAACCCATCACCTTTGCTTTACAGTCACACCCCCGTGCCCCTGCCCCACGTGGTGATGGCCTCAATTACCAACAATTTTGTTCGACCAAATAGCTACAAAATAACTCCAAACGGGCGAAACCGCGCACTCGTTGCAAGTTATCAAATATAACAAGAAATTACCGCAATATCAAAATTTCCTCATACATTTAGTGACATTCTACAGCATTTTGCATTCGTATTCATATGAATTATGTCAGATTGCAACGCTGAGAAAATGTCGCATCTAATTGACGTTATCTTTGCCTAGCTTGGAATTTAAATTTACCAATTTATATTTTACTACATTTTTAAAGTACAGAAACAAAAGTTTCCTCAAATTTGTTGAGTAGAAGCATAATTTTTGGCTTGCTTTTTTTTCTTAACGCGGCGTTGAGCTCCGCCACTTAACTCAAAACTTCGCGGAAATCATAAAAAAATCGAACGGAATATCTTAACTTTTCTTTTTCCCTTCTTTGTGAAAACATCGCAGAGTGTAAAATGATTGATTCTATATTTTTAGGGTTCTTCACCTTTAAAGAGAAAAGGAAACCTTATAAGATCATTTTGTTGTCCGTCCGTATGTTTGTTCTTCTTTCTGTCTGTCTATAGTCAAGAGCCTTTATCTAACGAACGTTTGGAGATATCGCGTTGAAATTCAAACCATATCAGATCTATGATCTCATAATTTCCTGCCAAAAAAGTATTTCTACTTCATTTGCTTTATGTATATTTCAACACTTCCGGCACATCCGGCATTTACAAGTAGTACAAGTTCAGGAAAAAAATTGAAAACTATACATTTGTGTTTAAATCCTAAAAAATAATAACCTTAAGAGGGGGACAAAATTTGGTATTACAGCCGCTAGTTCAGTGAGATATCAGGTTGCTAACTAAGCTGGATTTTAAGAAAAAGCCCAACATGTCCAATTTTTATACGGAACCATCGGTGGGCGAACCCGATTCGCCGTTGTCTGGTTTTTTATTTTTTTATTACAACAGAAAAATAATAATTTACCAATTTTTAAAGAAATGAAACAATATATTAGTGATAGATTACCAACGTATAACATTACGGTTTTTTTAGAACCATTAAAAAATCGTTATATCATAAACGTACCCTAACCAAGATGGCGAGTTGATCTTAATGCCAATTGGAGAATCACAGGAATACGTAACTTGTACCAGTTAAACTTTTACACAGACTACTCAAATCACTTCCCAAATACGGTCATACATATATAATCAAATTATCGAATTATTATAATTTAAATATAAACTTAACAAAATTTACCATTCCACAAACAAAACGACTTGTATCTGACATATCAAACCTGACAAGGATGAAACCCCATGGTTTTAACTTTTATCGTAGAACAACGGCAAAGGTTATGGGAACGATGCCTATGTCAACAACCTGTCATAAACGTTTGTTCGTCCGAAGTTATGCCGCTTTGGTAAATCGATAGAGTACAATATGACGATAACATTAGATAACATGGAAAGTAAGAAGAAGTAAATTCTGTATATATTTAATTGACGTCTGTGGATTCGCATAAATGTCAATTAGGCCATAACTGCAATTATCTAGTTAAATGAACACAAATAAGCATTCTTAAAACAAGTTAAATTCAATTTCAAATAAGATTCGTTTTAAATTTTAAAAAAGAAAATATAGTATTACTATTAAATAATATAATTCATGCTTTCTGTAACGGTCTTTTAGATTATGCAGATATATTTTGTTCATTTTGTATTTTACGTAATAATTGGGATGACTGTTTATTTAATAGATTACGTGAAAACTTTTTTTTACTTGAGGAAATAAAACAAAAATGTTTATAGCTTAATTAAGGTTCCCTTAACTTATTATTTGCTTAATATCAATCGGTTTTAGAAAAATATTTGGAAAATAAGGGATTAGTAAATAAATAATTGTGTAGTTTAAGAAGGTGAAGCAGCAAGCTGGCCGCTAGTGTTAAGTATATTGTAATTATATCTTTTAGAATCTACAAAACCATTATATAAATCAGTCTTATGACCTTTAAATACAGTTTGGGTGATGTATAATTTCCAAATCCAGACCTGAACTGTTAAAAAATAACTATATATTCCAGACCACAGGAAATACACAACTTGGATTAATTAAACTATTATACAGACTACTCAAATCATAGCCGTTGCTAGTGCTTAGTTCTATTCAAATGTTCTAACTTACATAGTTCGTAAAGCGCTTCAAGTTATTTGGGAACTAACTTAGACAAATTTTAGTTCTTCATATACTGTTATAAGTAAATATATAGAGGCCCCATGAATATGATATCTATCTTACGTAAGTGGCTATTACCCTGTACGTATTATATAAATGTATAATTTTAATAATGAGGCCAGTCGTGGCGCAGTGGCACAAAGTGTGGCTGCACAACCGACTGGTTGTAGGTGCGATCCCTACTCGAGGAGATGAAATATTTACTTAAATTTATATTTCCATTTCTTCGCTCTGGTGTCGAGGCAAAAACGCAGCGTTGAATTCTGCCACTCAACACGCAATGCCTCAAAAATTCGGCAGAAAATGGGGTACGGAGTGTCTTAACTCTAGGTTCCCTCTGCCTACCCTGCTGTCTGCGGGATACAGCATTAAGCTAATTTATTTTTTTTTATTATTTTAATATTTAGATATGGTATCATAGAGGTCTTTCTTTATAAGACCACAGTCATGTGTACCGAAATATTTTTTATAAATAAAAACCTACGATATAAGTAGCTCTAAAAATTTAACAAAGAACCAGAAAAATAATCTTTGAAAAGATTGAAAATATTTTTTTATTATAGCTAAGAAGTCTCGAGTAAGTCATTTTTCAAATAAAAAACTAAATCAAAATCATTTCACCTATTCAGGAGCTATGGGGCCATAAACAAATACATGTACAAATAGACCTTATGATACGATATCTTACAACAATTTTTGACGAATGCAAACACAGTTGAGTAAGAGTGAATATGGAACACCGTTCTCTTTTGATACGTGTCGCTGCTAGCGAAGAGAAATTAGTCATATTAGGTGACACCGCCCCGTCTCTCAGTTCCCATGTAACCTTGTAAACGTACCGCCTCGTCAGTTTTCAGTCATTTTTTGATTTTTTATAAATTTGATGAACATTTTTGGTTTTGGTAAAAAAGAGAAAATGTAACACAGTACTAAATTCTAAATATCCTCTGTATATTCAAGTGTCACTGTAATTAAGAGGACGTCATTAGATTTTTTCCGGTTGATTTCAAATAAAAGCACAAGTAACACAGCAATCGTGTTCATTACGTTCTAAAATATTGTGGAGGAAAGTCTTTATTGCAAATAGTTTTAAATTATTATAAATATAAATAGAATTGCATTGTGTGTAATAAGGGTGAATAAAATAATTATTAAAGCTGAATTTTGTGTCTGATTTGTGGCTTCGTCCGACGCTATATATGTTATATAAGACATTTATTATATTCACCACGATGTCGTCAAATGAAAATATTGCAAGCTTAACAGCTTTTACCACTTACACCGCTACATGCCTATAAAAAAATCTTTACGTAAGCCTAATAATAAAATCACTTTCAATGTACACAGTACGATACCTTTTTCAGCTTATTTTTAGATTCACGCTGTATCCCGCTCATAGCAGGGTAGGCCAAAGGTACCTGGGAACCTCTCACCTCAGTGTTAAAACAATCTGTTTCCATTAATACACTAGCAAAGCACGACATTGAGTACTGCCACTCAACACGAAAACGGAAGTGTATAATTTGTTTATAATATAATAATAGACGGGCGAAACCGCAGGTGGGTTGCTAGTTTAATAAAATAAATTACTGTTACCACTGAACCAGGTACACGGATTGTAAACTTAATTATTTTTTACTACGAAACTGAATATTGAAACAAAAAAGACAAACATGCAAATATATTCACGCGAGTCAAAAACGAATTACAAAAAACCGCAGCGCTATTTGAACATAATTAAATGACTTCAGACAATGCCCCGTACAATTGCAAATTCACTTGATTTTTTGTAGAATACTTGTACTGAGAGACAGTTTTTCTCGGTTTTATAAAAATCATATTATATCATCGAGAGATATCGTATTGGAGAAGAGGCACGTCATCTAAATGTGAACAAGAAGTAAAGTTGTAGGTTCGATTCTCACTCATAAGCTTCTCACGAATTCTGTTGTTAAACACATAATGTCTCGAAAATTGGGGAAAAGCAGGTAGGTGTATTATTTGTTAACACTAGGTTCTTTCTGTGTACCTCCTTATATGCGGAATACAGCGTGAATCTGAAGGTCATCCAAAGTGGGTTCCGCCATTCAACACTAACATTTCTTTTCCGACGGAAAGTGGAGAATAACCCACTAAACAAGTAATACAAACGTGTATATAAAATATTGGCACTGTATTAAAGTGTTGCCATTTACTTTTATAAAATATTGTGTGAATTTATTAATGTGAAAAAAAAATAGCAATTTATCGTACTATAAAAAAAGCCTTTTAAACAATTTAAAAGGCATATTTTTTGTAGTAAGATAAATTGCTATTTTTTTACTATCCTAAACTACATATTCAACAGTAGCAATAAATATTTGTATAGCGAGCCATAGATCGTTTTGTAGATAAAATGTCACACAAAAAAGTCCTAATTTCTGCTGGTAGCTTTAGTATTCTTTTTTTTGTTCTTATACTTAACTCTTTAAGTAACGTAATTTGGTTTGGTTTGGTTCTTTGATTATGGCGTTACGAGCGCGCCTGTAGAGCACATATCACTTCGCCAATGTCACGTTTTGTGAAAACATTATTTTATATAAATTCAAAAAAGCTTTATAATGAATTTTAAAACGGTGTTTGTACAATCATATAGAAAACTAACGCCTCGAATTGAATATTATTATTGAATATTATTTGACTTTTAGCAAATTTTGGCAAAATTTATTGATTCTTTCAGTAAAATTATCTTATACTGTTATACAGTTAATACATCGTAATTTAAATCCTTTGGATTTTTATTGAATTTTCCTGTACATTGTTTTATTTAATAAAAACAAAAAATAAATAAGCTTCACGCTGTATCACGCATAAAGCAGGGTAGGCAGAGGGAACCTAGTGTTAAAACACTCCGTTCCCCACTTTATGCCGAATTCTGGAGGCATTGCGTGTTAAATGGCAGAACTCAATGCCGTGCTTGTCCTCGACACAAATGGAAATATAAATTTAAGTAAATATTTCATCTCCTCGAGCGGTAATTGAATCCACAACCAGTCGGATTTACAGTCGCACTTCATACCACTGCGCCACAGGTGTCAAAAACAAACAAAACTGTTCCTGCAATTAGCCCAGACAAACAGAAAGATCACCATTTTAAAAGAATATTAGTTTGTCATAGTATCGTTTATATAATTACATTATACACTTGAAAAAATACGGTTATTTTAAAATGAAGGATAGCCAGTAAGAATTTGAAGTCTTTTTAAAAAAAAACATTTATATTGATTAATGTTAAAACATACCTTAGCAATCAATTAACAAACAATAAAAAAACATACAATATTACTTACAAGCAAAATTATATATTAAAAGAACTATAATAAATTATTTCAGGTCTAATATAATCTGTGTTTTCGTATATGATAAAAAGTGACGTCTAGCGGCCATTTTTAAATACAAAGCATTTCTTATTTTTTATGAATATAGTAATATTAAATTGGAAATTACGGTGCTTAGTATAACGATAGATTTTTTGATTTTAAGTCTGTTCTCAATGCTTTGATTCCAATTTTGAAATTTGAATTTTCGACCGCAACCGGCCAACAGCAGTTGCGCGTCGGCGTTCGCCGCGATTAGATGTCTCGTATAGGGATGATCGTTTGATCCAAGAAACCTGTATTTACGTTATTTAAAAATACCATAAATAATATAAAAATTACTGTTTTTATATTCAATGTGTTATATTATGTGACGTTCTAATTAAATAGTGATTGTGACTGGGATTGTTATTTTCGTAAAGGTTCGTAATCTTATTATCTACATATATACTAAGAATTTTAATTTTAAAATTATTTTCTAATTAACATCGTATCATATAAATATTAATTAATAAAGATTTGTAGTTGAGGCTAGTGGTGGCGCAGAAGCACAAGGGTGTGAACGTAGACGCGACCAGTTGTCGGCTCGATTCCCGAGGAAAATAATTTTATATTTTCACATCCTCGATCTGGGACGAAACAACCGCGGCGTTGGGCTCCGCCATTCAAAACGCAATGTATCCTGAACTCGGCGAAATGTGAGAGAAGGGAATTGTCTTAACGGGATCGTAGTGCCTTCACACAAGGTTCCCATGTTCCCTCTGCTCACCCTGCTATGTGCGGGATATAACGTAAAGCTGTAAGGAGACAGGTTGTATAATGTAAATAGACTGTAGTCCCTTCTATCTTAAATATTTTTTTATATAAATATAAAATCTAAATAAAGAATTATATATTTATAATTTATATTATTTTTATATGAAAATTTACAATTTTACAAATTAATATCAACACACAATTATTGAGAGTAACGACGACGTTACTTGTTCCATTTAATTATACATTAATTAAGTACATTTTCTGTGTGTCAATATGGCGGATGTTTTTCATTTAGTACTATTTCTTTTCTTTTTATATTAAACGTCAAAACTTATGTATTTTTTGTAAGTTTGATTATAGAAGATTGATAAAATTTAATTCGACTACCTAGTAAGGTTGCGTGTATTAAAATAATTTGTTACATTATACCAGTGGTTGTTACGAAACCGCATTTTTTAACCGCTCCGCAGAGATATATAGTATTTAATTACTTCACCTTAAATATGTTCAAACATTTCAAGTAAAAAACGGGGATTGTTTCGTCAAAATTTTATTTTTCCGTGTATCCCTTTATTTGAGTTTTTAATAAAGCTTCTAATAGAGATGCATATCAATAAAATGTATTTTTAATGATATAAGGTCACTAGATATGCTTAAACTATATGTTTAAAAGATGAAGAAGATATTGATATATTGGGGATATATTGGGGATTTTGACTGCCGTACTGGACGGACTGCGGTAACAGATCGTTATGTTGTGTAAAAATTAAATCCCAAAACGACAGTACATGGTGACATCAGGCGTAGTCACTTCTCAAGTATGATACGTGGTTGCTTTTTTCTTTATTTTTACATATATTCGTAAATCAAACACAATTTAGAAATGAATCACTACTCTCCTCATTTTCTCGAAGTTATTACATATAGGTAACTAATTTCACTCTTCTGATTATAGAGATGTCCGTGGGCGAAGGTCACTATTGCTATTTTATACCAATTTTTTCAAACAAATTGAGGCCAGTCGTGGTGCAGCGGCACGAAGTGTGACTGCAAAACCGACTGATTGTAGGTTCGATCCCCACTCGAGGAGATGAAATATTTACTTAAATTTA
>DVQM01002395.1:0-10169 GCA_018231645.1 Heliconius ricini | reverse complement strand
CCGAGTCGGCCGCCGCGCTCGCCGGCATGCTCTAGCTCTCTTGCACTCGCAAACACCTCGCCGCAACCGCTACTTGTCACTGTCGCGTGTACGTACAATCGATACCGGTTAATTTAATCTATGCTATATTACAAATAGAACGTGCGTTGTGCTAAATCGTTAAATATTTTCTATTTGTTACACCCACACCGACTGATAACGATACATTTTGTCATTCCGCTATCATATATTACGTACATAATGAATTATATTTCTCATCAAGATAACGGGCGCCATATTACAATATTATAATTTGTAGTGTAGCGAAAATATATTTCTATATTTAGAGTATGCCATCATGCAGCAACAGATAGTTATCCTGCGAGCGCATCTACTACAGTGTTAGATAGGTATGTGACAATATTGATTGAATTACAAATTCCAAACTCACCGTGTTGAATTCTGTGACTCGTTGAGTTTCTACAAGTATCGCCCCTGCGCTCACCTGCAAGCACGCGATCAATGCGCTCATGTAAAACCATGCGATTATTTTAGAAACCCCTCTTATTAGAACATTCTATATTTAGACCTACCAAATACAAGAGTATTTAATAATCACAAACTACATCGCTCGACGTCCTTGTACAACATTTAATACAACATTCGCAATTAAAATTCAATTTAATGCGTGAACAATTAGCATAATGATACAGTGCATAAAGTTTTTTTTAATAAATATATAAATATTAAAACCTCGACGCGCCGTACAAGCATTATTGTCGAGATTTACGTAGTCCACTTTGCGCTCTGATTCCGCGCAGTCAGGCAGCGAGAGCACCAATCTGTTTGTAGGTTGATAAGTCACAAACGTACATTTACCGACAAACTATTTACGTCCGTCCGCCATCTTGTTGTCGAATGACGAAATGGACTCATACCTACGACGCTTATTATTATACCCCTCGACAGAGGTGTTCAACGATTCGGTTACCACAGAGAAGACGGAGAGCAGACAAAATAATTTCAAACGTTAGTTACTCACATATAACGATTTCGGCGTACATATGGGGGGAGTCTAGCTTAGTTAATAAAAGGAGATCATTTGAATAACCTATAAAGCAAAACAACGTATAAAACCATTGCTCTGGCGCGGCGAAATGACGCGTCAATAGGTTCACCGGGGGGAGTGGAAGTGAAGCGCGGACGGAGGGTGTGGGGGGACGGGGAGGGGGAGGTGTAGCGGACGGAGGCGAGACACATAATGGAATTACATATCTACAGCACTTACTTGCCCGAGACCACAATATATGTATGCAAGCAAGCTATTTATATACATACATACATACATACATACACATAGGTAAGAGAGCGGTGCGACAACACAATAATCCGCCGTAGCCCGCGCAAGCAGTCTCAGCGACGGTTTTCTTAGGTGGGGTTGAGACCGAGACCACTGTATATTACCTAAAGCTACATAACTTAAAGGAGAATCTTTATGTAACAATCTCATTTTGTAATAGCTCAATTTACTATAACAATTATTACAGTTGACAGTTATATTTTTATGATTTATGATTGCTTGAAACGATTTAAAAAAAATAAAATAAATAGTACTATCACGCTGTTCGGAATTCACGCATCCACGCACAAATAATTAAAACCTTCCAAAAGAATATATTGCCTAATAATTGCATAACGTCGTAAACACAATGTTTGTTTCCTTCCATATTATTAGCGATGCGGCCATTTTCTTTTGTACACGTAAGCCCGAGTTGGTGTGCTGACGTAGCCGAGTGATACATAGCAACGTCTCCACGTTGCCGATAAACTGAACTAACAACCTAACAGAACGCACAGGAAACGATGAGAGAACAAAAGAATCGATACGAAAACATTCATGAACTGGCATTTTTGAAGCGAAATCAAAATTAAGTTAATGAAAAATTTATTTAATTTCACGCTCTTATATAATATTATGTAAAGGATTAGCATCAATTTACTCTCGAACAGTTAAATTTAAATTAATATTTTTAATAGACTAGACTATTTTAGGTTAAGTTTAAGGTATAGTTAAATGGAAACTTATAAACTGGGGTTATTATTTATAAGAAAATAAATTTAATTTACTTTCTTCTATTTTAATCACATAACGTTCTAATTTAAATTATGTTTTAAATTACCCAGGCTACGTAGGTATAAAATAGTTGGCTGACCTTGGCGCCCAGAAAGCGAGCTTCCAGCAGCTCCTGCTTGCGAGGGTCCAGCGCCGCCTGGAAATGCTCCATCTTGACGCCAGCGCCTAACAACAATACATCATGAGTACAGTGACGTTGTTGTTGAAAAAGGGACTATTGCAAGATGAAAATACTTAAATGTATATATTTTTTCAAACGTGTTTTTAAAATGTTATATATTTTTTAACCCTCAAAGGCCGGTCATAACAAATATTTCAATGACCAAATATTCTCACAATGCAAAATTTTACTAGGTACCTTGAATAAAAAACCATTACAAATTAAACATGAAAAGTCCATCAATCTCATGCGTGCTTAAAAAAAATCAAAGTCGGAGGAGCACAATATTCGGTGTTTCGGGTTTTCGTAAACAGTAAGTTATATTTAAAATCTTAGTGAAACAATTGTAAGTCACAAAATTATCTTTAAACTTTAAACGATTAAAAGCTTACGTTTTGTATAATTTGTATTTACCCAGTATGTGGCAGAGAAATGAGTATTGTGGATGTTGAGGTCGTTGATTTATTGATTGATTTCATTCAATCAAAAATATCTAAAATATTCTTTCAAAAATTAATTTATCCATGAATGTTCTAAGAATAACAGCAATATCAACTATAATAAAAGTCTATCTGTTCCGTCGTACACTACCACCTTTTTTTAAAATTCTTTTCAACATATACAATCCCCTATATAAAAATAAAGTACAAAGGAATTATTCCGTAGTATATCATTGGAATCTATATCGTAAGGCTTAGCTAGTGTTTAAGTACTAAAAATGTATTTCTATGTGATCACATTAATATATATGTGTGATGTGTACCCATAACCTATAATAAAGTAAAACGTATTTCAATATATTATATTTTTAAAATAATATATAAAATGTAACGTTTATTACCCAATAATAAACAAACAATAACTCCTCGATATTCTCGGCTCATATAAAGCTTTCTCTTGAATCACTTACTTGAAGTGAAATCCGTATTTAAATTCGTTGAATAGTTTGAAAGACTACGTGTATATAGCATTTTTTTATATTATTAATTGTTTAAATAAATAAAAAAACCTGAAAGCTCTGACCTGCGACCTTGAACATCTTTTCTTAGCACACATGGAATCGATGGGCAATTTTTATATTTTAAATACATAAATGGTATATCAAGCTCTACTAAATCTCAGATCTATTCAATTATTTAGTACCAAACTTTTTGATTTTGTTTTAAATTCTGTATCAAATTTAAGAATATATCTACTGGACCAATATTTTATTGTGGATAATGTATGTACTCGCATGTATATTCAGATTGAAAAAAAAACCCTACTATTATATTTCATGTACGAGTAGTAGTAATAGCCACGAATAAAAAGCGTTGTTTAAAAACATTTGTATAAACGCATTATTTTAAACTTCAAAATCATTATTTTGCACATAAATTTCACTTTTTAAAATCTCAAATTCGTAATTTTAAGTTTAAAATTTTCAAAGTTTACACTTTCAATATAAATAAAAGTACAACCAAAATTTTAAAAAGTAAAAAATCAGCTTTACGCTGTATCCCGCACACAGCAGAGTAAGATCCGAGTGTTAAGACACTCCGTTTCCATTTTTCGTTGAATTTTTTGTAGGCATCAGTTATTGAGTGGCGGAACTCAACGCCGAGTTTTCACATTGGTGGCAGAGCGAAGAAATAAAAATATTAGTAAATAATAATTTATTTCCTCGAATGGGGTCGAACTCACAACCGTGGAATAGTCACACTTTTGTGTCCCTGCACCATGGCGGCCTCAAAATTTCAATATTTAAAAAATAGTAATACTATTGTTTACTACTACGTAATAAAAAAAAAACAGCTTCACGCTGTATCCCGCACGCAGCAGGGTAGGCAGGGGGAACCTAGTGTTAAGAAAAAGAAGTCCGTTCCCCACTTTCTACTGAATTCTGGAGGAATTGCGTGTTGAGTGGCAGAACTCAACGCCGCGCTTTGCCTCGACACCAGAGCGAAGAACTGGAAATGCCACGACTGGCATTTACTACATAATACGTTGCATTTTTTTGCCAAAGTCAATTTAAGGTCGTCTAAGATGAATAATTTAACTGTTTTGCTGTGCTGTTAAGCTATCGTGGTGCAAGAACTAGGGTGCGACTGTAAATGCGATAGGCTGTGGGCTCGGTTCCCTATCAAGGAATTGAAAATGAAACCACTTCCTAGTTCTGATATCGAGATAAAGCGCAGCGTTGAGTGCCCCCACTTAACACGCATAATATTACCAAATACCTTATAATTCGTAGGCACTAGAGACAGTATAAAAGACGAATTTATTACTAAGAAAAAGAATTAACATTTAGATTAGGTTAGTTAAACCTTATTTATATACATATATTGGCAAAATTTTATTTATTATTTTAATGAGTTTTTTTATATTTTGTAAAATTTATATATTAAGCTATATTTTATAGTTTTAAGTGTTACTACTGACTTTAAAAAAATACAATATAATTTATATAAATTGAATGAAACAAAACTTTTACAATTTCATCGTTGGATAGTAAATAAGGGCTATTCGTTTATTACTCTATTGCATTTAACTCCAACGATTAAACTATTCATCATTCAGAATTTTTTAATAAATAAATTACCTATGAATCATACTCGTGTATTACAAAATTAACTTTAATTTACATAAAATATTTATTATTTTCATATCGTCGCTCTATTGTCGAGGCAAAGCGCGGCGTTGGCTTCCGCCACTCAACACGCAATGCCTCCAGAATTGGGACTCCGGAAAATGTTTACCATTTTCCGGAGTGTCTTAACACCAGTTTCTATCTGCCTGAACTGCAGTGTGCGCGATACAATGTGAAGCTGATTAAATTTAATATTGTCGAACGTTACATGTTTCGGTGTCAGCATTACTTATTAAAATTGTTTTCATCTATAATGATTTAAGGGCAAAGCTATACTAATGGTGATTTAATATAATCCAATTATTTGCTTTTGTTTTTTTTTAAATTATTGCATCTTCAAACACCAAAATATATATGAAAGCGCTACCCAACAACGATACAGGTGATAGATTAGATCACATATATCTATTTTTAATCTATAGCTACAGCACGAGCTCAAATCAAAATATTCAGTGTTGGTCATTTGAAGATTCTTAAAATTATATTGCGTTTTACAGACGCGATTGATGCTTTTGTATTCCGTGATATTTATTGATAGTGATTTGTTGTTTTGGGTTACGAAGTTGTAAACATTAAATTTTTGTCGCAACTTATTTTCAATCGATATAAAGATTTTATACATTTTTTTTTTGTAATTATTGAAAAAAAATTCCTACTTTGTCATTTTTGTGTTGCTACTACATAATAATTATTGCTATTTAACTATTAATGAAATCATTATGTCAGGAATCTTCGATTCAATAAAATTCACTGAAGAATATAAGATTACATTTCTAAGTATAAACATTATACAATAAAAAAATAAATAAAAGTACTTTGTTAAGTTTCGAAATGGCTTTATTTATTTTTGATCAAAAAAATTTCCTTACACTTTTTCTTCTTTCATTGCCAAGATTTGAAAATGTTGATGAGAATTATGTTTTCAATTTGTCTTGAGAATTCGTAAGCAACATTATTTATATGTGATTTCTTTTTTTTTATATTTTTTTTTTATAAAGATTTCTTTACAAATGTTAATTATTTGACAGATGAAAAATAAAAGAAAGTTAAAAAGGGTCTGTTTAGAAAATCGTAAGCATAATCATAACAAAGTCGTTGTAACTCGTAAAAGTACAGAAGTTATAATCAAAGAAATTTTATTAAATTATTAGTAACGTCCCAAAGGAAAACATCTTTTATTTCTCAATAACTAGAACACACTCGTTTCAAATAAACTACACTAGCGCACTAATGTGTATTCTATCCAAATATTACAAAATAACGTTTATTAAAAAGAATAGTATAAATAATCAGGGGTGGGGGGAGATTGGGTGTTTTGGCGCAGTATTTGGAGCGGACAGTGAGTTGGGAGAAGTTAGGCACCGTTATTTATATAGGTATGTATGTATGTTCAATGTACATATTGATCGCCTCCCCGGGCCACTCGCCACTATGATCTCACCTCCATCCTCAGTGCTGCCCCCTCATCCCTCTTGCCGCATAGACTCTAAAGCCTATAGCAAACTAACCAACTGTAGAATTTGCCCATTATTCATATTCATTTAAAATATTTATCAATATAAATAGTATTAAATTGAGTAACCTTTTCAATGTCTATTTACCCTAAAAATTACATTACAAATCTAGAATTATTTTTAATAGTAAAAAAGACGTTTTTGAGGGAACTCTGGGGTTATTGATTTTTGCAATATATAAATTTCTAACACGGCTTGATGTTATAGGCGTAGCTTTATTGTAGCAGTGAATAGTCTATATATAAATCATTATGATAGATATTAACCGGTACTGTAAGGTACTCTTTTAAGCAGTTCGAGGAAAAATTGTAATAAAAATACTTGCATGATTCGTTTTAGACCAATTTATGTATTTACTTAGACATCAATAAATGCCAACAAGACGAGACATTATAACGCTGCGCATTAGAACTGCTCTTACATTTCAAGTTTTAAAATATAATTGAATAAATTTTAGTGTGACTCTGCTATAAAATATGAAATAGTATTTTTATTTAAGTTTTAGGAGGTCTTTAAAGAAAAATATTAATGTATAGGCACTTCAATTATTAGCCGTCCCAATTGATTCATCTGTCTGTCTGTCTAACTAGGAAATACAATAAGAAATTTTCTACGAGCCTCTAGCCTATGGCGGAAATATTTTTGTTGCTAAAAAGCGATAACATTTATTTAATAGTACCTTGTATTGGTATACAAGGTACTATTAAATAAATGTTATAGGAAATTTGTTAGTCTATTTGAGATAGATGGATAGCAAAATTAATATGTATTATTTAAAAAATCCTCAAGATGTTTTTCATCTGACTGCAAAAGCTGTTGGAGAAAAGAAACATTTTTACAGAAATGTATCTTTATAAAATTTTGTCTTTATGCATCACGGTCAACATCATGAAACGACTTTCAATTATTGAGATTATGTAGCCTTTAAAAATATCAACCAAAATAATGCTACAATTGCATTAAAAATAATGAGGAATTTGGGGAATGAACGCATAAAGTGGGGGGGGGGGGGTGTGGGTTGGAAGGTCATAGGGGGTCTAGTGTTAAGACACTCCGGTGAACACTTTTCACCGAATTCCGAAGGCATTGCGTGTTGAATGGCGGAACGCAACATCGCGCTTTGCCTCGACATCGAAGCAAACAAAATGGAAATATTAAATATTTTATTTCCTCGAGAGGAAATCGAACCCACGTTTGTTGCGTTTACAGTCACATTTTATGCGCCACAACTGAAGCAGAAAAAGAATTTATCAAAAATAATACTGCTGTCAAATACCATTAGAAAAAAACCTTAATAACTGTAGTTCTTAACAGTTCTGTGCCAGTTGCTACAACTGGAAGCACGATACAGCTTTTTAACGGATTTTTCAAAATTTCGGGTATCATAATTTTTTTTTAAACAAAATGTGTTCTATTCGTGCTAGAATGCTACGTGTTAAAAATAATTAAATGAGGTAAATAACAAAAGCAAAATATCCTTTTATATGTAAAGAAGTGAAGAAAATATCTTATAAGAAATACATTACCCCTTGTATGTTTGATAATTAATTATTTGACAATGAGTTTTTTTTTGTATAAACAATATTTGAAAACTGTTGACATCCTAGGTTATGGATAAGAAAAATCCAATTAATAATGAAATTTTAAGTTACTTAATATTATGGCCTACGTAGCGACCCCTAAAATGTATTATAAAGTAAAAAAAGATTTGTTTAAGTTATAAAAAACTAAACTATGGATGGCCCTTGTGATAAAAGAAAAAGACTTAGATAGAAACTAGAACGTAATATTTAAGCCCCCAATGTTAAACTTTAAGGCTTTTAATCCGATAGGGATGTTATACAAAAGAATTCAACCTACACGTGACTCAATGGGTTAACTACCAGTTTAGGGTAAATAAAACCAAAAACAAAAAACTCTTGCTTCAAGTACTCCGAAGCGTAACATAAGCATCCTGCTTTTGCAAATTTATAAGGAAAGCCAGAAATATTCATGCGGATTTTTACAAATCACAGTAAATTGTCAAGGAAATAAAATTAAAGATATGTGATAATATTGTAGTTTGTAGTTTTTTAGTGGAGTATTTTCATTATTTTTTTTAGCTTCTTTTTATTGTTTTTAATTGATTTATATCTTGGGTGGTGAAATCAATGCCACGCCTTGTTATAATATTTAATCAGCGCGTATTTATTCAAATTGTTTCCAAAGACGACGACTAATTTGATACTTTGACATATATTTTTTTTATAGTATTTATTAGTGTAAGTTTTTACGAGTGAAAATTCTTGATATTTTACTATGTTTTACAGTTATATTGCACAGTTATTGTAATGTTATATTTTAATGTTTATTCATTGTTTTATTCATTTATTCATTAGTTTTATTCATTGTTAAAGTTGTAACGACAAAACAACAAATATTTTTGCTCTCGATCAATACTTATAGATAATATAAAATTGTGAATTAAGATTGTATGAATATTTTTAAAAAATTGTATTAGATTTATTTTCTACTACTACATCACACCAAACAATGTTGTAGTTAATAACGGAAAAAAAATCTAAGAAAAGGTATACCTTGAAATCGACTAATAACTTTGACATCTGGCCTTATAAAAATTTTACAGTAAAATTATTTATGCAACTGAGTAAGATTTTTTTTGTACTGAATTAAATTATAAAACTAATAGATATAATTAAATAATATTTTTAATGAAAAAGAGTTAATCTTTCTGCTATTAAATCAATAGCTAATGAAAAACCAGCTTAATATATACACAAGCTATAATTTCATAGTGTTCATTTGACTATTTTAGTAGCAAATTCATTTGTATAGTAGCTTTTAATTCAACCTGCGACCCATGCGTGCGAGAAACAAGCAGCTGTTTGTTGTGTACGAACAGGCTGTTGTGGGCCGAGAGAGTGAGCGCAAAGCACCCGCGGCCGTCACCGCGGATAGACAGTAGTGAGCAGACACCCACCCTTGCATCGGGAGTTGCGCCGGCTGCGCTCGTTCGGACGATCGCTCATCGCAAACGACTCCTTGAAATGCATTTTTCAAGTCCGATATGTGCCCCATTCACATTTATGTGTATCATCGGCGAACCAGTACCACAATCCGACCACTGACACTGATCCAAAACTTAGAGTTACGTCATGTACAATAAGAACGTTTGTCACATCACTGATGGCCCCGGGCGCGGACTGGCGCGACACCGCGAGACCGGACCTCGCGTCTCGGGGCGAGGATGCGGGAATCGGCTTCGGCGCAATACCCGTCACGAAAATAATAGGAACAGCGAGTGCACCTCAGACGCGAGTGCGGCCGGTGCGAGCGAGACGCGCATAAACACCAGACTGTTTACTTACGGTGTTCGAGAGCGAGCGCCGGGCGCGGCGCGGGGGTGAGAGCCTGCAATCCGCGCGGTGCAATCACTTGCTCCCACTTCAAAACCTCATCCTTACATCCATATTGTGTTCAATAAAACAGAACCTTAAAAGATAAATTGCCAAAAGATGTATTTAATACAACTCATGCATAGACACTCATAAAAAGAGTTAATTATTTAGAACGACCTTGTCTGTACACGTCTCGTAATTTAAATATAGTTTTGAATATCGTATTACACAGTGATAACAAAACGCGTTATTGTCTGTTGTCACTTGTAAGTGGTTAAATGGTTCGGTGGTAAGCAGTTGAACGCCGTGCACCGGGCGGTGGTGGCTGCATTCCGACGCCCCGGCCGGCGGCCGC
>DVQM01002394.1:0-10170 GCA_018231645.1 Heliconius ricini | reverse complement strand
TTTTTTTTATTAATAAGATATTTTATTATTTTTATTTAAGTTCCTTCTGCCTTCCTGCTATTTGAGGAATATAGCGTGAAGCTGATGATTATTATTTTTATTAAAGTAGAAACAATAAAACTCAAATAGTTAAAACGTTTGTGAAATCTCATATATTTTACCATGACATCTATTTCCAATCAAGCAAATATGAAATTGTATCATAAAACAATCACGCCACAATTCAGAGCAGAGGTGAGCTCGACCTCCCAATCTATTGCAAATTGAAAATGTAATCACATTTCGTCAATTCCATTTGGTGCAGTCAAAACTTCGTTTTGTATTCAGGTGAAAAAATTCTGGGGATTATCTCTTATTGATTTATTAAAAAAAAAGTTAATCAGCTTCACGCTGTATTCCGCACACAGCCGAATAGACAGAGGGAACCTAGTACTAAGACACTCCCTTCCGCACGTTCCACTGAAATTAATAGGATTGACTTGTTATATGTAATTATTTCAAAAATGTATTATAGCGTTAGCTGACTGACATAACTTACATGAAAGTATTGGCTAAGAATTAAAGAATGAAGATAAAGTAACGATCATGTCTCTGGTGTCGAGGCAAAGCGCGACGTTTAGTTTTATCACTCAACACGTAATGCCTCCAGAATGAAAGAATTAAAAAATGAAGAAAAGTAACAATCATGTCTCATTTTAAAAACTGAATTATAAGTAGCTTTAATGTAGAGGCGAAACGCGGCGTTAACTTCCGTCACTCAACACACAATAAATACGCGCTACACGTATATATATACGCTATTCATCAAATAATTTATTTTACATTACTTTGTTCTTTGCAACTTATCTATATTATTTTTAATGAATCTAGTTTAACGTTTTAGCATTACTCAAAATTCCTAATGGACGTCAATTTGTCCTACCCTTTTGACTCAGCATTATCACACATTACTAAATCAAACTTTCTCATCTGTCGAAGTTACATAGAGTTGTAAAAGAATGGATATAAACACGTACAGACAATTTTGATTCATTTACTTGATAATTTAAAATATAAATTAGTTAATGTTGAACAAAGCATACCTACTAATACACTATACATATTATTTTTTCAGCTTCACGCTGTATCCCGCATGTAACAGGGTAGGCAAAATGAATTTGGTGTTGCCACACTCCGCTCTCCACCTACATAAATTCCGGAGGCATGGCGTCAAATAATTTCTTAGTAAAGTAAAGTGAGTGTCGGAATACAACGACGTGCTTTGCCGCGACACCAGGGCGAGGAAATAAAAATATTAGATATTTTATTTCCTCGATTGGAAATCGAACCCACCACTTATGTAAAATCTAAATTATAATGTAAATAACTTTTTTTTTGTGGAAAATGTGATTAAGTTTATTTTTTATGTTTGAATGAATACGATTACGATTTTTGTGTTCGTTCATGCGAGTGCTATCAATTTAGCGAGCTCAATCGTTTGGTGATAATATCAAAATTTTACCCATTTACTTACTATATTATTAGAAACATTTATTAGAAAATTCTATATATGAAATATCTATTTTTTTAAGTACTATATTCCTTCACTAGATTTTAATATTGTTGAAAAAAATACAGAAATTAATACCTATATATACATATGTAAAAATGAATAAACATAACAGTTATCAGCAGACAGCTATCCATTGCATCAAAAAAGGTAATTTATTTAGGGCTTAGATTTACCCAATATAATAGTAGAGATATATTAGAAATTATTCAAAATAAAATAATAGTACGTTGTTTTCTTTTTTTTTTAAGTATAATTATGATATACTTAAAAAGATTAAAACTGTGAAAAAATACTAAGCTTATACGCGACATTATCTAAATATACATACTTTTATATTTATATTAAATATAAATAAAATTTGACTATATCAAATACAGTTTCAGAATTGGGAAAATAACCCGCCCGCCCCAACACAAGTAGTCATTCATCATAATCATCTCGATTAGATCGCGCCTCGCCCTGTAGGGGCGTTTAACTACCCTCCATTTAACAGTTATTTTCAACTTTTTTTATTCAAAACGTGTCTTTTGTTACTGCTTAGTCAACTAAGCTGTTGCTGTGATTCATTTATTTATGAAATTTAAACTACTACAAAATAAAATTGCCACAAATAAAATGCAATCAACACCGGACTCGGTGAAAATAAACATTTGAATTTACATGTAATTGAATATAGTTAAGTTTTGCTACCATAACAGATATCAGTAATAGATCAACAGTATTATTTTTTAGAAAAAAAATAGAGAGAGAGGGAGATAAAAACATAAATATCTAAATTCCCCGAGCGGGAATCGAAGGCCACAACCTGACGCGTTTACAGTCACACGCATGTGTCTCTGCGTCACGAACGGCCTCATTACTTATTTGCGGTAATTGATTATAATTATATTGTTTTTAAGTCACATTAGAAAACAAAAAACATAGAAACAAACATCCTAACAAACATTGGTCCGAAAGGTATAAGTCATTTTAAAAATACTCAGTCAGTACAATAGAAAATAAGAGACAATTTTATGATAATTTCTTACTGTATTGCTTTATTAATTTAAACCATTATAAATTACAAGTTTTTCGGATGGTAAAACTCGAAAGAAAAGTTAATTGGCAAATTTAACTTTGTATTTAAAAAAAACTCATGTATCTGAAATTTATTTATCGTATTTAACATAAGAATGTATACTTCTCCATGACAATAGTACAACGGCAAACGATTTCTGTGAAACAGGAATTTCAAAGGCACGTACGCCTTCATTACTATACACTGTAAACTGTAGTTTACAGTATGCTTCCTGGCCAGTAACTGTAAAGTATAAAAATCATAACTTTTTTCCCAAATGTAAAATATTAATAAAAGCACACGCTGAGATAACAGAATAGCAGAATGACGGAACTTCTTGATTCAACATAATAAAGGAATTTGATGATAAACAATTTTTAAAAAAAGGAACACCTCACGTGTACTTTAAATCGGAATTAGCTTCATTTTTCAGTTCAATATAAATAAATTTCAATACAAAAGAAAATATTACTGTATTTTTATGGTAAATATTTTTTATATTTATATAAAATTTAAATACAACTAATTTTAGCTTTTTGTCCGGCAATCAATTTTTTTTATAATACTCACATAAATGTATGTCACTTGACTCGACGCCCGCGTAGGGAATGTCATATTAATGACTTTTCGTAAAAATACCTTTGCTGTTGCATCAGGGGTGCACCAACCAAATTTGTAAATGTGGTTTAATTGATCTGGAATTTAAATTTTATATCTGGAATTAAAATGTCTCTTTGTGTATGATTCTTCGGGTATGGTTTATTTATAATAATTTAAAACAATTTGGTAGTAACTTTCGGTACAAGTTTAAAATTTGTTGCCTACACTGTAGGCACTGTAGGTTGTATATCATATAATAAATAGACACTGTATTTTGAAATACAATAGATACTAAATTGTAACTGATCACTGTGTGTACACAAAACAATATTTTTTTTATTTGTTTGTCTGTGCGTTTGTTCACGCTAATATCAGAAGCACACAACCGTTTAACACCATTCAAACCGGTTAAGTAACCGGTTTTAATGGTATTAAATGGTTGTGGAAACTCTTGTATTTGGAAAAGCTTCCCTTAACATGTAGTGTTCTTAGTTTTATTTCAAATCGGTTTCTTGAAGAAAAAAAGATATGTCAATATAAGTTATTTAGTATTAACGCTTTGATTTTTATTGTATACCTAGTTATATTCTTTAAAGTGGTAACGTTATAAGAACATGAAAGTCAGAGATTCATTTAATTAAATAAATATTAGCATAGATTTAGCCGCGAGTAGGTCGCTAGGAATTGAATATATTGGTTACTGAGAAGCATATTTCATATATTAATGAATCTAAAAATGATTTTTTAGAAATCAACAAGAGCTTCTTTGAATTGTATACAGTAATAGACATTGTCGACATTGTGTATATTTTAAACAATCAAACTAAAAATAATAGCGTTTTAGCAGCATTCCTGGCATTGAATCCGCGACTGATGATGATGAGGCAATTGTGTCATACCGTACCTCGAGGTAGTGTCTCATCAGCCACATCGTGATGTACACCATAGTCCGATCTTAACGCATACATTGCCTGATTGGCAGGTATCGCTTTCCATCCACCACATAGCGTCACTACTAAAATGAATAAAATATATTTATAGATGTACATATTAATTCACATTCTCAGCCTACTACGTATTATGTTGTCGGATTAAAGTGTAAACCAGCACATTATCAGAAGACATTTTATAAATAAAATTAGAAAAATTTAACAATTTTGAAAATTTATTTGAATAATCTACTTCAACTTTCAAGTTTTTTCAACTTTCAAGTTTGTTTTTTTATCGAATATTATAAAAATGTACAAAATGAATAAACGGATTTAGTAGGTTTACCCTCTAAGCCGATGATATAACAGACAAATAACAATGACAGTACTACTTTGCACTAAGAAAAATATGTAAAATCCGAACGCATGCGCGTTTACTGCCATCAGATCGGATTGCACTACAATCGATTGAGTAAAATACACGACTAATGTTATTTGTTATGCATACCTACTTGAGTAATAATTGTTGATTAACTGAAGTCTTTTTTTGTCGTCACGTCCTCTAATAAATGTATTTGATATTTAATTTTCTTTTAGTTTGTTGTTTTTAAGCAGAGGCAACTTAGTGTTAAGACACTCCGTTCTCTACTTTCCTTAGAATTTCCGAGGTATTGCATATTGAAAGGAACTAAAGATCACGCTTTGTCTCGACACCAGAGTGAAGAAACGAAATTACTAAACATTTCATTTTCTGTCTGTCTGCCTGTTCAGCACACAATGAGAAAGCCAGGACCTGTCTGTCCAAGCAGGATTGAGTAATTTTTGAACGGTCAAATTTCTTAATATTAATATAAGATTCCCTAAATTTTAGTATTAAGAGGTAAGAGGGTATGAATCTGTCTTCGTAAACAACAAAAGTCAACAAAAAAAACAAAAGTATAAGAGTGATATATAAATTGAACTAGTTATCGACATTCAACTTAGACATAGTTTACAACTTCAAATGTTTATAAATCTTATTATCAAAATATAAATTGTTTTTAAATAAATCTGCATATTTAAACGAAGAAAGGAGTTCTCAGATAAATTTTACTGGCCATTTGTACTATCCACGATGGACAAGAACAGTACACAGTTAGACTGTATATTTAAATTACTAATATTAATTGTCTCAGGTACTGGTACAATAATAATATTATACTAACGACATTAGTTCCATCAACCGAAGGGATATTTTAACATCTGGTGCTGTCTATTTATCCCACAATACAAATTAAAAATACGATACGAACGAATATTTCATGAATTTTAAATTACAGTTAGTGAAACGATATGTTGGAAGTATTTTACGTCTCTCGGTGACTTAACGCTAACAGGATCCCCACCGGACGCAGGTAATTTTGTGGAACCCCATTGTCTAAAATATTGCTGCCGGTAACAGAAATAACGGTGCCTTCGCTACATTGATGAAGCGGTGAACCGTCAGCACAGCTGCACGTTTTGCCGTACACATTGCAGTGCTGGTGCCGACGCCGTTCTACTGCAATTAAACGTGTGCTTGACAGACAAAGGATGAAAAAAAGAAGAGGGCAGTGGAAGCTGACCGAATTCACAAAGAAGAGATATAGAGAATGGCAGATAGAGAGTGGATGTTACATTGAGAATGTTTGATGTGCAATGTTTGAATGCTCGTTGGCACATAAATTTATAAAATAAGAGTGAATGGTAAGAGAGGCAGAGGGAGACTTCGATTGACCTTCTAAAACTTAGTACCGATTCAGTACGATATACTGGAGGAAGTCCACATATAAAACATGAGGACCTCCCGGAGGCCATATATAAACAGGTTAATGACAGTGGATAAGGTGAAAGGGGTATGCAGAGACTTTGGCTTTTGCTCCGCTTCGTTCTCTCTAGATAACACACTAGAAATATAACCTGAAGTTAAAAACATTTTTAATATTCTCGGAGCATATACCTCTTGAAAATATTTCCTAATAATGTTCTTTATTTTTTAACCAATTATAGAAGTTGTACATAGTGAGTACATATTTGGAGATTGCAAACGACAAGACATCAAATTGTTTACACATGTACATAAAGATCATATGGAGGTTTTGGGAAAAATTATAATTAGAGTAAGTTGATAAATTGTGGAAATGATCAGTGATCGAATTTATTTTTAAAAACATTCTGTATTATGAATTCCTATAATGCTAATTATACTATGCTTTATACTGTTTAGTTAATTACTCAAGTAAAATTAAGTTACTAAAACAAATATCTGTTCATTATCTGTTTATTATCACGCTAAACGTGTTTCTAACGACAAATTGTGGTTTCAAAACCCACCAAAGTTAATGTAATATTAAATATTTTCTTTTCTTCAGAATTCGGAGGAAACTGAAGTACGGAATGACTTAACTCTAGGTTCCGTTCGCCTACCCTGCTGTGGGCGGGATACAACATGACGTTAAAAAAAATATTAATATTTTTGTAGTGCGCAAAACGCGGCCAGACTGAAAATTAAAAATGCAATATTTTTCCATACGTTTCCACACAGTCGATGAGGCTCCAGAAACTAAACTAGCGTACATCTTTACAGGGTTGGTTAAACATTCAACGAATGCCTACATGCATACTACTGCGAGCGACGTCTTACGAAACAGATCTTTTTCGCAGCACTATGTTCAATTTTCAAATATGCGTTCCACGTATAACCTACTGTCATAGCCAGAGAAGATATAAGTTTTACTTTTACGAATGGTATTTACCTTACGATATGGTTGGTGGTATGAACTGGGACATCTACTTTTACGGCCCGACTACTGTGAAATGGCAATAATTTATTTTCTATTAATTTAGACGTTTCGCAATAGTTAAAACATATTGCAATTTCATTTATACCATCTAAGATATTATATTGTTAGTATTAATAATATTAATAATATATATGAATTTATGTTTGTACGAAGATTCTTGTATTGTGACCTGAATTAGAACTCAATAAAACGTTAGTAAAACTAACAACAGATTAGAAACGCATGAATAACTCTTTGAATGTGCAGGTTATTTTATCTTTATGAAAAAGAAAAAATATAGAAAAAAGGGCCTATTTACTTTTTATATCATTTATTTCTACAATCATACGTTTTTACCTAAGTCTGTCTAATTAATAATCAATTACGAATTGATTAAAAAATGCACCAATATTTAAGCCTTATTAAATTGCTAACCTATTCTCGTTCTAATTAAAGTTAAAGATAATGTAGCCAATACTATTCAAAATTATCTCTAGTAGAAATTAGTCCAGTGAGGCCAGTCGTGGCGCAGGAGTACAGGCGTGTAATTGTACAGTAATTCTCAAATGAAATATTTAATATTAAATGGCGGCTTTGAGAAGACAAGATGAAGCTAAAAAAAAATTGTGTAAGATTTTCCCTTCCTCGACACTCTGCTGCTATAAGCACTGCAGCGTTTACGGCATATTCGAATCTATTAGTCACGGGCACGATTCGTTACAGCTCCCTATTTTATAACCCAATAGTAATGCAAGTGTCATTAACTGTTACTTTATTATAATATTAACAAAGCCGCGAACAGCATTCGGGGGGTCGCTTTTGTTTCAATTTCAATGTACAGCTACATATTAACATCTACTTCTGTATTTGGAATTTGAAAGATTTGAGTCTTTATTTGGATGCAATTATAACTATTTTCGTCTGAGAGTTTCATTTTTATTTCTAGAGAAGTACTTGATGATTGTTTCGCATTTGCATGGCCAATGCCATTCTGTGTTCAATGGATAATTACAAAACAAAATGTACAAAATGTTCAATAGAAAATTCGAAATGATCATACCTTTTTATATTGTTTAAAAAACTGTCCTTGAGTTGAAAATTTGAGCAAAAATTTAACTATTTTAAGAAATTAATTTTGAGATTTTAATGACATAATTTTGAGTTTAACCATTATAAATCTATTAATTGAAATGTAATATATTAATTCGATACCATTTGATAATGGTATTTGAACCCAATACCTGTGTCTATTACACTATATCATTTAGCAGCAGCATAGAGATAAAAACAGTAAATTGTTAAGTTATCTACATAAAGAATTCGAAAATACCAATCAAATTGTTTTTATGTATGCGAATATAGCTCTAATTTCCATGGACATAAGATATATTGAAAGTATGTAAAGCACAATAAAACCTGGTCCACCATTCCACGATCGGTGGCTAGTATTATCTATGCTAATTCCGAGGGCTGCACGTTGGACTCATTACGCCTGTTTTAAATGCAATCTATGCACCGTATCAGACTTTTTTCGGTTTTGTTGTTGAGTTGTTGTCAAGGCTACAACTATCTTTATAGCCTAGATACCTCTAGATATGTAAAATGCTTTCTTTCACAAAGCTTTTGATTTTTAGCTTGATGTCATAATATGAATTGAAAAACTTCTTCAATTATTAAAAGCAGTTCTCTTGGCTAATTTGGAATGTTCCGACGGTGTTTCAAGATTTCATTGACAAAGATATAGATTCTTTAAGTATCCGCATCGTTCGAGGCCGACTTCGTTATTTATATTATATGTTTATTAATCGTGGCTATGTTCAACATGGCTTAAAAAGTTACATTATGCATTCAGCACGTGTATTTCAAACTTTGTTAATTTCATCAACATCCAAAATCTCTCGTTCTGCAAGTGCCCTCGTTTTCATTGGTAAGTTTACTATATCTAATCAAAATGTCGTAATTCTATTCAGATAAAACCACATAATATCATTAAGATGGACCAGATTCTGCATAGTCCACTATTACTCGTACTATTGAGAAAATAATAATAATTGAATATCACAAAATACAATAAACAAGCCCAAAAATAACAATAAACTACAAAACAAATCTTTAAAAAACTACAGGTATAGATCATATTTGCCTTTTTCACGTTGTTACTCTTATAGCTCCCAACGCGAATGCTATTTGATTGTTTTCCTGTCACATAAGTATAGAGAGACTTAATAATTCTACTTACGTCGTATGAATTGTTGTAGAATTTTAGCCGAATCAAAAACGCGTAGATTAACCAGCCCTCACGATGCCGGGTTCAGAGTTACATATGTGACGTTAGTATAAGTTTCCGAGTCGTAGGCTCGGTCGATTGTAGAAAAGCTGTAAAAAAACAGATTTAGGCAAGGCAAGGGATGCTTCGCCCTTGACTTTATGCGTTGCTATATATGTATGAACATTCACACAAATGTAAAACTCAGCTATGATCTCGCAGCTCTCGCTATTTCGTTGTTATGAAGATAAACCATATAAAAATATATATCGATATTTAACTTCCAATATATTTAGCTAACCAATCTAATGGACATATCATATTGTTTTAATGAAAAATCAAGATCATCATCAAAAATAAATAATTTTAACCTTATTCCTTCTTGCAGATCCATACCAGATGTTTGGTCCAACAAGCAGTCGTCTGGCAAATTCAGGTAAAAAAATATATTCAACATAAAAAAAGAAATGTACTGGAAAAACTAAAGAAAACTGTTTCTCAAATAAATCTTAATAGAGCTACTAAGCAAACTAGTGGGTAACACGCGACCACTTTTAGATGGATGTGATATCGACCATGTGGGAACAGACTTCACGTGTATATCACATACAATAAAAATTATCTGTGTAGATCGACCCTTTTATGAGTCAAATGTTAATAGGCCAACAGTGATTGTAGGGTCATGATATTACCACCTGGGGTAATAAATTAATCTACATTGATTATTTGGTATAATCGATTGTATTCAAAGTTAAAGTGTTTTAATATAATGGAGAGAAATATTGTATACGATTTTTTTGTTTCAATTTTTCGCTGTATCCCGCACATAGCTGGGTAGTTAGAGGGAAACCTTCTGCCGAAACTATATTAACGATAACTTAAAAATACTATTAGAGATTAGGATAGATAGATAGATAGATTAGAGATTTTATAAGAAAAATTTGCTTTTAAAAAAAAGGAAAACA
>DVQM01002393.1:0-10171 GCA_018231645.1 Heliconius ricini | reverse complement strand
TATATATATATATATATATATACAGAAAAAAGAAAAAACCAAGAATAGACCCTTGTGGGGCCCCCATACTGACAAATGATCCAGGAGATTTCTTGCCATTTACATCAACCCTCTGAACCCTGTTAGTTAAATAAGAGGTCAGAAGATTTGAGTTTACATCCTCTTATGCCGTAATTGTGTAGCTTCATCAACAATGTTGAGCGCTGAATGCAATCAAAAGGCTTAGACAGGTCACAGAACATGCCAAGAGCATTTTGCGACCCTCCCAAGCCTCATATATACTCTTTATAAGTACTATACCAGCATCAGTAGTCAAGCAACCTTTAGTAAAGCCATAATGTTTATCATGCATAAGATTATGTTAGTCAAAGTGCATCAGTATTTGATTTAAAATAATTTTCTCAAAGATGAGATTCATGAGATCAGATGTATTACCCAATTTAAATATAGTTATGACTTTACTAAATTTCATTAAGTCAGGTAATGTTATTAATGTTTAATATAATAATATTATAAAGCTAAAGTTTGTTTGGTTGATCATGCTCTTCTTAGCAACTATATATTAGCCCTATAGATAGCCCATTTACCTAGAAAAGTTAAAATATATTAGATTTATTAAGTGTTTCAAAGCAATTCACAGTACACACACATTCCTCTTGGATATTCCCATTTGAGCAAACAGACCAAGCTGTAGGATAAAGTGAGCTGTATATCTATTAGTAAATCTGTCATATAGCATAGTTAAATATAAAAGAAAAAAACTAGGCTGCCTTTACATGAGTCACTATAGAATGGGAATGTAAATTAGCTTTAAGCCTTCAACTGCCTTTTATCTAAAATTGACTTCATTATTCATATAATTCTTTATATGTCATAAAATGAATATAAATGTATTCAAAACAAATTTGATATTATGCATGCGTGTGAATTGTGAATGAGACTTAGTTTAAATAACAACTTCAAAGCATTTAATACACCATATGTATAACATATTAAAGAATAATTTATTTAAAATTTTATGAACGACAGTGACAGTAAACAATTTTTAGTCTTCCTTTTATCATTATTATTAATTCTTATATTCATAAAATCTTATTATTTTGAATTAATAAAAAAGTCTTAAATTTGTCTATAAAAAATGAAATTGTATAAATTCCAACTATTAATTAAAATAAATATGATTTCAAAACTTAAACATAATAATAATTATATAAATGGGACAAATAACAGACAAAACGGGTATATTATAGATAGATACATTTAGAAAAAAATACTTACAAGAAAGAATTCAAGATCCATTTCTTTAACTCACTACGGTCGATAGAAGAGTCACTGTTGAGGTCCATCTTGGGCAGAAGCTGAGACAACCGCTTGCGTGACTCCTCAGGACTGAGCCTGTCATACTCCTCAGCTTCCTTCACGCTTCCTATGGAGAAATAATAAGTAACCACCAAAACACCAGGCACGAGCAACAAAAGAGCGTGTTTCATCGACATCCTATCGCAATCCTTATCAACGACTAAGCACCGTGCATTGCAAAACGTTGCGCCGGAGCAGTGTGACGTATAAACAGTAAGACGCACCTAAAATCGCTTCATGATCGAATTCGACGTTATGCCCGGCGTCGGTGTAATGGTCAGAATCTCGCGGGCGATATGCGCCGTCTGATTCACGTTCAGGACTATCCACGCTGTGGCTGTGTACGGCGGCCGAAGCACAAAGCGATATATTGGGCGTCAATAAAAACACTAACAATGTTAAATATTGTGCGAACATTTTGTATGTCGCAACAATTATCGAAATGTAATTTCAAATTTACTCTTCTGCTCTTATGAAAAGGTTAATATTAATCTCTATTCACTTAAAAATAAAATTTTTACATCGTATCTGAAAATAAAATACAGATGACAGATAGATTGCAGATTGAAACTGAATGACAGATAACTCCGGGTTGTATTAGGTGCGCATCTTCCAGACGGTTTTCAATGTTAGTATACTCTGTTATTTTAAAATGTTCTATCTTCTAATGGTTTAAGTGTAAGAATTTTCAATTATCGGCCAATAGGAGTAAATATGCGTTGTGTTCCAATTTATTGGGTAGTAGAAAACGATTCAAATGACATATTGTTTCTTTTCACAGGAAATAAAGGTCAAGGATCGTTTATTTTACAGTCAAAACAAAAATTAATTATAAAAAAACTTTATAAAAATCAACAAAATGTAGACATTATTAAAGATAATTTAATAAATTTGTGGCAGCCATTATAATTAAATTTATCCGTCGGCTAGCAACGTGACTGGGATACCATTTGATAAATTTGAAAAGATGCTTGCGCACTTCTCCAACTACCAGCGGTAAATGTGCACGAGTAGTTTGATCTGCTGTATTTAGATTTATGATTGCTTCTTCCAAGTATCTGTAAAATTTTCATATTATTAATATGTGTGCTTCAAATTTCTTCCACAATATGTCTAAAGAAATACCTTAATATAAAATAAAAAGAAAGATTCATTTACTAAATACAATAATAAATTATTTTTATAATATAAGTCAATAACCTGCACTTAAGTAGTGTGTCATGTACCATATCGGTAACTAGTTGTTGTATGAGAGATAAGAGCACCGATTGCTTAAGGCTGCAAGGGGGACCAAATATTTTAGCAGGATCAGCCGCCTTGCACGCAGCCACCACTAGCGACAGATCAGATGACGATAAAGCTTCTTCAAAAGATTTACCTATTTCACCATCCATTATACACTTACTTATTTTAGCTGATTTCATCTAAAATGTAAAATGAATAAAAAAATAAGAGTTAAAATATTATAAGAGTTAAAATATTTTTTGAGTTTTATATTCGCAAAACGTATGTTTTATTTTCTACATTTTAAAATACCCAATGAGACAAAACGATAAATCTTACAAGTAGTCCTAAATGTATTTTTTCTTAATAAAAACGTTGTTAATATCTAATATGTAATAACTAACAGGTTATTGCAGTTGTTACTGAGATAAATGGAAATCTCACCAATTGATCAATTATAGAGCATTCAGAATCAGCCTGTTGTGGAGGACTACTTGCAGGGTATGATGCGACATCACTAGCCGAATCTGGCTCCATATTAGTTGAGTTACATCCTTCTTGGTTCTCCGGTAACAACAAAATGGCCAATTTCTCTCGCCACTCCTTTAGTTCATTTTTCAGGATTCTAAAATTTAATATTACAATCAAGAATTTCATTTAACCAATTTTAGTATTAATAGGGCATTTTTCCGACTTATTCGAATAAATCTCTAACATTTTAGTTTAGTAAGAACTGTCTGTACCTCCGAATTTCCAAGTATTGAAAACCATTTACAGTAATTAATAGTTTGTATTATTTTTGATAGAATTCTAAAATAATTATGTAAATGAAAATCAGCTTTATGCTGTATCTGCACAGAGCGAAATGAAAAGATAAATTTTAAGTAAATATTTCATTTTCCTCGAGTGGGGATCAAATTCACAACCAGTCGCGAGTACAGTCACACTTTAAGCCTCTGCGCCTTGACTAGCCTCGAGAATTATGTATATTTTATTAACACATAAAATATTTAAAAAAATCATACGATTCCAAACTATTCTGAAAGTTATCGAAGATGCTTCCAGTTTTAGCGTTTTCCAATAGTGATTCATGTTTCTCCAGCGCTGTACGCAGAGAGCGAGAGGTGCGATGAACTGATTTAAACAAGCCCTCTGACCCAGCTTCCACTGTAGGAGATGAACAACTTTAGGAACTGAGTCATTATTTTACTTGTGTGTTGGCTGTGGCAGTAGTAATTAAAAGCTTTAAAAATATGTAGGTATGCCATAATCTACATACGTTTAGCAACCGAGTTACTTGAGTAAATTAAATTATTTTAATTATTAAAAATCAACCGACGTGCTGAAATGCGAAATCAATGCCTAATAAAAAGGCTTTAGCTGCACTTTGTATCCCGCACACATCAGGGTAGGCAGGGGAAGTAAGGAGTAGTGTTAAAGTAAGACCTCCGTTCAACACTTTCCGCCCAATTCTGGGCGGAAAGTGGGGAAAGGGTTTTACGGAACCTAATTTAAATAAATATTTCATTTCATCGAGTGAGAATCAAACCCACAACCAGTCGCGTTTTCAGTACACGCTTGTGCCCATGCGCCACTTCTGAAAAAAATCAATATCTAATAGTATAATTTTTTCTTTCCTTAGCATGAAACACAATAACAATCACTATAAACAGATATATAGAATATGCACAAAGTTATGAAAGTAAATTTGTTTAAGTAGTTTTCATATTAAAAAAAAATTAAGTGATCAGTGTTCCGGTTTATGTACGGAACCCTAAAAACGATCAAAAATTACATTGTCTCAATACAATGTTCTTCGAAAAAGAATCCATAGGAATCCATCTTACGTTCACTGAAAGCATTTTCCAATGTTCTAGTGACGTGTTTCAGCAATCTCCGATGAGCTTGCTCCAGCACGGGCAGGCAGGCCGCCGGGAACGTCTCTGAGAACGTCGTGCTTATTGCTTCTCTAACACTCGAGGCTGTTGCTGTTGTTATACGATCTTTGAGGTCCTAGAATTTTTCACTACTAATTTATATTTAATAATATATTTTTGTGTTCACAAATCAAGCCTTAAAAAACTAAAGGCTTTTTATATTTACAAAACGTAATGAGAAATCTTTTAACGATAACAAAATTCGTATCAGAAAGAAAGAAATTATAAAAATACATTTATTTATTTTAATTAATATTTATCTCGTATCCACACAAAGGGCAGATCTTTAATATAACAATTGCAATTGTTCAAGGCATACACATTATTATAACAAACAGGAAGTGTAGCTATAAAGATAAAAGACAAAGGCCTTACGTCACTTTGCAGGAGCGTGTTGAGAACATCTCTTATCTCCCGACCAGTGCGTTGCACTTGAGACCGCTCTAAGTCGCTTAGAACATGAACACCTCTATTATCCTGATTCTTTATATCAGCAGACTCATTAACAACATTTTCTAAGTCCTCGCCTCTAAAATACGTTACATTAAAAATTAACACCTGCTTGGGTTAGATACACAATTATAATATCAGTAAAAAAATTATAAGAAAATTTCGAGATTTTTATCAAAATAGTAAATAAGTGAATATTGCGCAGGCGCAGTAAAACAGACCGTTTAGAAAAATTGAACTATTTTCGTTACTTCGCCCTGCTTCGACGAAGTCGCGCAAAATAACGCAGATTTATGTTTTGCCACTTTACGCGTCATATGTTAAATGCGGGAGGAAAATACCTTCCTTGCGTCGCGGAGAGCAATTAAAATAATAAATAGGAGATACTCACGTTTGACTGGAATCTTTAACCAAGTCTGGTGTATCTGATGATGCGAAAGTGTTTAGCACTACTTTAGAGGTAATCAGTTCTTCCTTTAAAGACTTTAATAAAATATGCTGGTCATTTAGAATATCTGTAACATGTCATATCTTCAATGTTTTCTAAGGACTTAAAATTATTGTTTCAGTAACTTATTCAGTATCCAATAAAGTGGTATGAACTTAAAATATTTTCAGAATCTCTACGTCATTTAATATTTAATACAATTGTTTATTTGATAATTTCTACATCTATGTATGGTTGATACAATAAACCCCACCTGTATATTTTTTTGTCAACTCAGAAAGAAACTATAATATTTACTAACATCACAGTAAACATATCACAGTAAAATGTAAACTTTCAGTGACATATAAAGTAGACGCACGTCTTGTACATAGCAGAGTAGACAGAGGAAACTTGGGAACTCAGTGTTGAGAACCCATGATCCATTAAGACTTTTTTATTCTCCACTTTCTGTTGGATTCTGGAGGTATTTGCATTTGTGTAGTATGGTGGAACTTAGCATTGCGTTTTATCACGTTATCATATTGAGGAAATGAAAAAAATAAATATTTCATTTCTTCGTGTTTGAATCGAACCTTTTGCGTTCTTGGGTCCTTGCGCCATGCCTGACCTTCGGATGTACATTTTAATATTACAAATGCCCTTTAAAGTAAGAAAACTCATTATCATCAGCCTGTCCTCGTCCGCGGCTGGACATAGGCCTTCCCAATGACACGTCACTGAGCTCAATCTTCAGCTCCTTACATAACCTTATTGCCAGTCTCTCTATCTAACTGGAGGACGTCCTACATTACGCTTAAGAAAACTCGCTAAGAATTAAAGCGATGATCAAAATCACGCTCCTGATTTCTTACCTGTAAGTTTATTTATTTTACGTTCCAGCTGTGACAAACCTTCGACAGTGACTCCAGCCATCACATTCCCAGTATCTATATCTTCAAGAGATGAAGTCTCTGAGCGGTCATCCGCTATAACACAAATGTCGAATGAAGATTCGTTTTGACGTAGATTATCATTATGATAACCACACAAACGACGACACTTATCAGATTTATTGGAAAAATCTAAAGAACCTATTGATCTTGAACGACTTAGATTAGACTTTGAAGACATTCTGCAAATACTTTGTAAATTTATATTAATCGGTTAGAGGAATCGGGAATTTTACGTGCAAGCACCAATAAATTATAATAAAGTTGTGATGTAATGTATTTTTTAGTCTACCCACTATTAATATTTAGTATATTTGGCTTAGCGTTTACTTTATTATAAATTTGGTATCCTGAACTTAGGGTAGGCAGAGGGACCCTGGGACCTAGTTTAAGATGATTGTATAAAGTTTTTAAATTTTGACATAAATGTAACTTTACTGTTTACGATGTTTGTTGTATGTTTGTATTCGCGAGGTGGAACGCTAAGCCGAAACGTCCAGCTCATGGTGCTTTGCAGTGGAAGCTTTTAAGTAATCACAATCAAAATACGATGGTTTACGCGTCGTTGTTGTTGCATTTAGTATGGAAGTCGTTACGTAATAAAACCTATAATCCTATAGGTTTTAACTCATTTGGGCATACACTTATTAAATTAGCAAGAAATGAGAACTTGCAATACAAACAAAGATTTTTTTTATAAAAAACGGGATTTAAATGTACCTATTTCATAAAAAAAAAATTACTAACTCATATTTGTAGATAGATGTTCGTTTTAGACAAAATGAATGCATTAGCCCGTAAACTTAAGTTTGTTGGTAAATAATTTTATTTTTCGTGGAAGGACTCGTTAGATGAGACTGGCAGACTCAACTCAATTTTTGAGACATTAGACGATGAGCGACGGATTTGAATGCTGCGTTTTATCTTGTTACCAGAACGAGAAAAAGAAAATAACTTGATCCTCTGACTGAGAATTACGCCCACAGCCGTCACGTTAACAGTTAAAAGTTCTGGTTAGTCATAATCCGCTGTTCTTATGAAGCATAAGGCAAGTTACTATTGCGTTTCAAAGTAAAAAAAACGACACTATGTAGGTACATGAATATACTACTTGCATATCAAATCCATAAAATGATATCGAACATCATATAAAATTTACGTGCAGTACATTATCTGGCTATAAAATAACCGTTCTGTTTTAGTTTCATATTTTCAAAGACAATAAAAAAAATCGTAGAAATAAAATTTGCAGTAACTGTACAATCTAGCATTATTTAAATAAACACATATTTCATCATCAAACTCAAAAAAAAAAAGAAATAGGATAATAAAATCTCCTAAATTAAAGAAAAATATTAAAATTCAACAATGACACAAGGCCATTAGATAAATTAATTCAATGTAAAATAACTTAAAATATATTACTTGTGTATGGGAGTTTTAAAAAAAAAACAAATACATAATCAATTTGAATAATTGAGTATTCATCGTTTAATTTTCAAAATAACTAACAAAGCACATATTACAATAAACATTTTTTTTCTCAATTAAGCATTTAAATACTATTCATAATATACATACATCTCATATAAATTACAGGACAATATAATCGAAACGGACCGACCGGTCCTGCATCAAAAAAAATTACGCAAATTCTCTTATAAATGGTGTTCAAAATCACACCGGTCCAGTCAAAGTATATAACGGAAGTGTTGATCAAAATTTTAAATGAAGGAAAAAAGATGTAAACTAGTTTCATTTTCAAAAAAATTATAAACTCTTAAGGCAATATAGATGGCATCATAAATTATATCTAAGGAAATTGTACTTTGAGGGAAGTCACCAAAGAATGTTAAAGGAGTTTTGGAGTCAGTTTTTAAGTCCCTTGTATATTATTTAATTGAAAACGAGTTATAGCAGGCAACTTATGACGTTACAATTTAGTAGTACAACATAAATCCACTTAATTTACACAGTTTTCCATTTTTTCTTTTTGGGAAAATTCTGATAAACTATATTTTAATTACACCAACACTCCAATTATATTATTAATAAATATATTTAATAGTAATAATGTTACATAGTCTTTTTCATTGACTTATATAATATCAGGTAAATATATATTAAAGGATGAACAGTAAAATTTATTTTCAATTTGTCATATTCTGCTTTGATTGCAGAAGTCATAATGTTCTATCGGAGTAGATACAGTTTCAAATCCTTTAATTAAGAAGCTTTACGTATTTTTTATGTGTTCTAATTTCATAATAAAGAAAATGCCAAAGGCAAGGAAATCTGGGAACCTAGTGTTAAGACTTTCCGTTTCCCACTTTCCACTAAATTTTTCTAGGCATTGCGTGTTCAATGGCGGAACTCAATGCCGGGTTTTTCCCTTGGTGCCAGAGCGAAGGATTGCAAGTATTAATGTTTTTTTTTATTTTATTAATGAATAGAACCGACAACCGTCGCGTAACACACCCTGTGCCCCTACACCACGACGGCCTCCTTAACAATATTAGACCCCAAAAGAAAGATGAGTTATAATAATAATTTTAAAAAAATCAATAGTTATGTTTTCACATATTTCATCATCTCAGTAACTGCTGGTTTAAATTGAAGTGTCGAATTGTCCATTAATCTGGCAGTATAAGATTATATGACACCACATTAATTGTTTCCAAATAGCCCAGTGTACCTACAGCACTTATAGAATGAGTAGTTCTCTACATTTGACCAAGTAGTCGAAGCCACAACTCAAAGCTAGTACATAATATTTTTAAAAATATTCATGGAAGTATCAATTTTTTTTTAATGTAAAATAATTTGACGTCAATAACCATCTATCTATTAATGCTTAACAAATATGAAGATAACATTTTAATTTAGGATTCAAATTTTGTACCATTGATACTCAAATATTAGATTTTATGAGGCATTTTAGTCCAAGGACTCATCCAGTAATATTATTCAAGATGATTTAGTAAAAATTTTTTATGACCTAAGTACACCAACAAGCGATAAAAAAAGTATTTTTTATTAATTTTACAATATATTTATAAGAAATTCAATATTGATATCTATTTTTATTCATTATTTGTTTACAATTTCTTTATTTATTAACCATATAAGCTGTATATAATATATTCACTTATCGCTATTTACTGTTCATTCATAGACAAAGCAATAATAATAGGAATCAATTAAAAAAAAACATCTCAATAAATATACTTATGTGAGGCACCTCTGTCATATACACTACACTAAACATATGTCAAAATAGCAAAAAAGCGAACAATCAGACTTTCTTATAATTAATAGTACTGAGGCACCATATCTGAGAGTCATCAATCACTAATCACTAGTCACAGTCACTATCTTGTTTACTGGGTCACTATCACATACCATCATTATCACTGTATCATAGTCCGGTATAAGCACGGGCAGTGGCAGCAGGGCCGTGGTCAAACGGTGTTCTTCACCAGTGAATCGGTGGCCATGAGTAGCATTCGGAACTGTCTGCTGAGGGCGTGTCCAGGGTTCGAATTAAGGAAGTTCAAGATTTGCTTTTGTAATTCTCGGATCACTATGGGCAGGTGCTCTCGGGTGACAGGGTTAGTTGTGTCTAAGTTCATGACTGCTTCTTCTAAGTACCTGTGAAATTTTATTTTAATGTTTGAAAATGAACATTAACAAAAACTGATTATGGTTATGTGTCTTTATGAATATGTGTGTACCTGTGCTTGAGGTGCGTGTCCCTGGTCATGTCGGCGGCGAGCTGCTGCACGAGGGAGAGCAGCACGTGCTGCTTGAGGCGCGAGGGC
>DVQM01002392.1:0-10171 GCA_018231645.1 Heliconius ricini | reverse complement strand
CGTTTATGACTTGCCTGGACTTTTGCTTTATCTATGACATAGTTTTGAGTTCAAATGACAGTAGTTTGACAATGTCAGTTGTTTTGTTTCAAAGAAATGTGAATTCGGCGTTTAGTTTATAAAATATTAAAATAATGGCTTTTAGAAAAGCATTTTGTCTAACACGGGCGATTTGTTGTAATAGCCTTAAACTCCAAAGTACTAATTTTTTGAGGCAAAATATATTTCTTTTATCAACAAGCTCCGTAAGATTTTATTCTTCTGAAAATATAGGTTAGTTTCGATATATTATTTTTCATAAATAAAAATTTGAATAGTATAATATAAAAATATATTATTTCTTAATATACATTTGATATAATAATTATCTGATATAATAATTGGTTCCATCTAATATAATAATTGTTTCCAGGAGATAAGACCAAAACTGCAAAAGAATCTGAGAAGGTAGACATCCTCGGACGATTTTTCCCTCAGTCAACACCAAGCCAGAAAGATGCTCAAGAAATACAACAAGAACAACAAAAGTTTGATGAAGAGCAGAAAGAGAAAACCGAGGAGAATGAAAAGAGTTGGAGACGAATGAAAATTGGGTATTTCATTTGAAAATAGCTATAAAATTTAGATTAATAATAATTGATGTGATTACGTAAAATATATTTATCATAGTATAATTATTATTGAGGTCATTGTATGTAGCTCAGTGGTAAACCATCTGAAATGCATCGTAACAAGATAGATTGCAGAGTTGAGTTTTGACTCGCATCACAAGATATAGTGTCACAAGCTTAGGCCAAAAATTTGATAATATAACTAGATTCTCTCTGTCCACTGTGCTATGTGTACACAGAGGAAGATATTACTTAAATATAAATATCAATTTTAGTACAAATCTAAGTCTAATTTTGTTAAAAAATAATCCATAGATGTCTATTAATAGCTTTGCAGCCTTTGGTGGAGCAATGACCATAATGGGAGGTTGTATGGTGATAGAAATGGGAGCTCCCCGGAGAGATGATGAAGGCAGACCCATAGAGGATGAGTTTTCACACCTACCAGTGCCTTTGCAGTATCTGAAGAGAACTTGGAAGGAGCTTACTTTCTATGAAAAGGTAATTTTAAATCACTCAAATCTGGTTTAAGATTTTATATATTAGTCAAAATCTTTTTTTAGAGATGATTAAATAAAAAAATTATAAAATAATTGAAGAAAGTTATAGCTCAAAGAATATTTATTGATATTGCTAAATTAGTGTGAGTTAATAGATAAGTATTGTGCAAATACAACATAAAGCAATAAAATGAGAAAAACAATCCAATAATTAGACAATATTCCTGCTGAGCTTTCTTCATCAGATCCACTTAAGATGGCGGTAATATTATATTTTTATTAGTAAAAAATATTGGATAGAATAATTTAAACATCATCCACATAATTATTACTGCATATAAATATTTTTATAGGTTCACATTTTATACATTGCATATCATCTCAACATTAGGAACTTAACACAGTGCACAGGCTGTATAAATAAATCCATTTGACTTCACAGATGATTAAAGAGCCTTCCCGAGAGAAACTTTTGCCAGATCCCTTGCCACCACCATATCAACCTACTTATACTTTAGTATTAGAATTCACTGATGTTCTTGTACATCCCGACTGGTCTTATCAAACCGGATGGAGGTAAAATAATGTTTAAAATATATCATATATTCTTTATTTTTTGGTTTTTCTTAATTTATCTGTTTATCTGGTTAATCTAAATATAAGGAGCTTCTTAAATTTCTTTTCATTTTTTAATTTTTTATGTATCAAAATATATTTTAATATATAAGATGATCTGTTCTGTTTTATGCATTTTATTTTTTTTTACTTAATTTTTTATCTTAAATCATTGGAAATGTTAGATACACTTGTTATCATCGGTTTCAATTGCAGCAGAACTTATTAAATTGATTTTAAAATATTTCTTCTTTTTCTAATTAATCTTCATATCAGAAGTAAATTAAGACTTTCTATAATGGACTTAAAGAATATGATTTATAAGATGTTTTTAGTTAAACATTGTATATTCAACTTCCTCTCTGGGGAATTATTTCCTTACTTTGCTAACAAGTACAAGCGTTGTGTTGAGCTCCACCAAAATGCAGCAGTGTGTAGGAAACAGAACATCATAACTCTATGTTCCCTCTGTTAATTTTTATTATACAAAAATTACAGATTCAAAAAGCGTCCTGGTGTCGATCAATTTTTACAAACAGTAGCTAACTCGGATTACGAAGTTGTTATATTTACTTCTGAGAATGGTTTTATGATTTGGCCGGTGTTAGACAAGCTGGACCCCGAGAACAAAATGATATCGTACAGATTGTTCAGAGATTCCACCCACTTTATAGATGGAGTCCATGTTAAAAATCTTGAAGGTCTTAATCGTGATTTGTCGAAGGTAAGTTTAATATGTAAAACATTGTATAAACAGACTAACTAAAATTGTAAACTGATTATTGCAAAACTTTCTAAGTATAAATAAATGCAAATTATACTTTAAAAAATTTACAGTTAATTTAATATGTAATAATTTTCTAAAATCTATAGTTTGTACAACATAGAAGATATTCTGTAATCTACTACAGAGTATGAAATTTCATGATAAGTTACATTATTTTATTATTTTACGGATATGGTGAGGGAAGCAACCACAAAAAAAATTTTTTGCTCTTCTGTTGTTTGAATAATTTCAAATGTCTTCATTGCGCAGTGGGTTGCAGAATGTGACTGCACGATTATGTGTTTGATTCTCACTCGGAGTAATCAATTATTATCATTTTCTCGCTCTGATAAAATGATAAAGCACTAAAAGCTTCACTATTCAACACATAATAGCTTAAGAAATGAGGCGAAAAGTGGTGAATTAGTTTCTTAACCTTGCTGTATTTGTGCCGTACAGCAACCAATAGCTTAAAGTGAAAAAGTTGTTTATTTAACTCTCCTGCTCAATCATATTAACAAAATTAACTAGAAAATTATGCAAGTATGTACTAGTAGCAAGATAAATATAAATTTTATGATATTTAAATTTAATTTTAGGTAATAGTGGTGGATTGGAACAAAATGACAACTAAGTTCCAACCAGACAATGCGCTCATATTGAAGAAGTGGAAGGGGGCTGACGACGACACTGCACTGCTGGACTTGGCTAATTTGTTACAAGGTTAGCTATAAAAAATTACCTACATTTTTATGTCGTTGACTCGATAAAAAAATGTTATATTTTACAAAGATAAGCTTCATTCTGTATCCCTCTTGTAGCAGGGTAGGCAGAAGGAGCTTAGTGTTAAGACACTCCGCGCGTATGTTGGGCCGATCTTAGAGGCATTGCGTGTTGAGTTGCGATATTCAACGCCAAAATATTTAATATTATTGTGGTTACAGTCACACGCTTAATTATTTATCCATATTATATATATTTTTAAATATAAATTTTATCATTAACCTCTGTAATATGACAATATAGATTTGTATTAAGTTGTTATTTCTAATCTTTTTTCAGCTATAGCAATGTCAAACGTAACGGACGTCCGTGAGGTGCTCCGCTACTACAGCCAGTTTGAGGACCCCATAGCAGCCTTCCGCGACAACCAGCGACGCCTGCTAGAACACATGGAGAAGGAGACACCGCCGACCACTACCATCACTGGCTCCTGGTTGAGGGGCTTCACTAGACGATAGTGGTTGGTAATGTGTATTTACTTAGTTATGTGTTTTAATACTAATTACGAAAAATTGTGTTTAAAAGAAATACCCTTTTTTCACGCTGTGTCTCGCACAAAGCAGAATAGGCAGAGGGTACGGAAGGTACTAGGACTGTTAAGAGACTCCATCCCCGTTAAGATTTTCCCATTTTCCACTTTCCACCCAATTCAGGTGTAGTAATTGCATATTGAGTGGCGGAACTGGAGTCCGCGCGTATCCTCCTTACTAGACAAGAAAAAGAAAATACTAAACATTTCATTTACTAGAGTAAAAATTGAACCCACAACCTCTTGTGCTTACTGCTAAGCTTGGGCTGAGAAGTGAGTTCTACCTTATTAATTAAAAAATACAGGAGGAATCTTTCATTAAGTAAATGATTCGGTTTGGTTAGATTCAGTTTTATAGTACTTAAAGAACATTATTAAACAATTAAATACACACATTTAGTCGCTTGGCCAAACTAATAAAAATTGCTATAGCAATTGTAAGCCTTATTGACACATGAAAACAGTTGATTTTTTTATGTCTACTGCGTACGGTAATGAAATTTTCTAAAAATAATAAGATTTATTTATTTCCTCGTTATTAACGTGGAGTAAAATGTATTATCCATTAACTCAACTAAACCTTATCTAGCTGTAATAAGGAATTTTGTGTCATAATATTTGTATTTCTGTTTATATTGTCTTTTGTCATTTTCCGAACCTTTAAACTATCTAGGAGATAGCTGTTGATCGAAGAATCTCATCATAAAATTACTTTTTTTTTAAATATATTAATCCTTTTGAGTGACGACAGAACTCAATTTTTAATTAAATATTTTTTTTCAGTGTCGTGCAAGTCTCATTTGATGAAGAAGCAAATGTATAAGTCAGGCTTCAAACTTACGTAACTGTTATGTAGTATGAGAATAACATCTTCCTATTTGTGTTAAATTTATGAAATTGATTTTCAAATTTATGAAGTATCAAATTAAAAATAATTATATTCATATAAGTATGTAAAGAAATAGATAAAATATCAAGGACTAAATAAGTATCTATTCGTCACAATGTGATATCAACTGATGCAATTAAATTATAGCTGAACATGTGATGAAATACACCCGGAAAAAAATTGTTATACAAATTCTTTTTGTCCTAAAATCTAATTTATTTACAGAAGCAATCTTAATATAAAAAAAGTTCCTCAATGCATTCTATGTGGGCCATCCATAAATTACAGTCACACGGTGTAGAGGAATGAACTGTGTTCATTTTCTCAATCTGATATTAAGACAAAGTTTCAATTGGTCTCCACAACTGAACATACAGTGTCTTAAACACTTACCACCGAGAGGTATTCAGATTATTTTGTTTTTGTTATATTTTTTTTTTATATGAAACATGAGTCAACCTGGACCACATATAATAGAAATTAAAAAGGTACATTAAAATTTAAGAAATAATGTTTCTTTGTGTGAATTTTGGTTATACCAAAATGAATAACTATAGGTCCTGAAAACTCTCACAAATGTGAGCAGCTGCAACAAGGAAAGTCAAAAAATCATAAAATTTGTGTCTTATTCTCTGTTCTTTTGGATGACCTCTAATATTTGTTAATTGTACATTAACACACAAATGTTTCAATTATATTTCTTCTGCATTTCTGCGGCTAAATTATTTAATTTGAATATAAATACATAAAAAAATTATTTTCAGTTTAAATTGTTATCAAATATTTTTAATAGTGTTGAAATACATATAAGAAAACCTTTTTTATTCTTATTTAAAAATTATTTTAAGTTTTCATATTAACTATTAAGATCTTCAATTCATGTCAACTATTTGTTGTACATTTTGATGTTAATTTCATTTATACACAACCATTCAAGAATTACTTCTTAAAACTTATTTAAAATTTTGTGGCATTTTAATTCTCCATGTGAACCTGTACTTATATTAATATTGGTGTAGTGTATGTGTGTGTGTGTGTGTGTATGACGTCATGCATGACATGCTTGTTATCTCACTTGTAGATATTAATTATAGATTTGTTAAATGAAAACTCTTTTATTCATTATCCTTTGAAAAATTGTTTTATTATGATAATTACATTCCAAAATATTACACAGCCAAATATAAAGATATAGTTTTTATAGAATACAATCATTGACTAGTTAAAATAATAAATATCAAGTTCAAGTAAAGTTTAGTTAAGTTTTTATTATCACATATTCTCGAATCTTCTGTATTTCAAATAGTAAAAATTAAGATGATATTCATTCATTACTAGTGGCCCCCCGCGGCTCCACCCGCTTTTTTTTTAGCTTCACTGTGTGAAAGGAATTTGGAAGCCTAGTGTACACATCGATTTAATTAACACATATTTGAATGAATTTCTTTGCTCGTAACCAGATGGGAGAATTGAAAATATTAAACATTAGTTTACCTCAAATTAACATTTAGTTCACACGTCAAGACCCGGACTAACAGAAAGAATACGATATATTTTCTACCTACACCTTATAAAATTTCCTACAGAACGAAAGTGAATATTGCGTTATGGAATGTCGTTTAGCCTTATTTCTAAAATATCCATTCGTTACGAATTACTCGACGATAACGGCAGAAGACCAGGTTTTTTTTGAACATGAGGTTAACGCTGTTAGTACACCAGTACAGTAGAAATAATTTTACAAATATTTTCAAACAACAACATATAACGAATCAGCCAATTCAATAAAACCATTGTATAAAATAATTCTAAAAATCTCAAAAATGCTCCTTAAATAATAATATCAATCCAGTGAGTAATATCAACTTTTAAATAAATATATTATGTTAATAAATGATCCAAATAAGAGATTTTCTGAAAGACCCTTCATATACTAACACCGGTTACGTTACAACTTTATTACAAGTATAGATTTTGTTGGTGTGGTGGTATTGTGAATATAAAGATTTGAATAAAAAACATTTATCCAAGTGAGATTCAAAGTAATAACCATCAGGGATTAGTCATTTTGGAACTGCATCATAATATATGAATTTAATCACTTTCATCTTCTGAAAAATGCAAATTAAGGGCAAATGATGATTGATCCACAACACTCTCACTCTGGCCTTTCAACCAAATTTCCTGCAAACCGATGTCCACCTCCTCGTTTTCAAATGCTTCCGAAATCTCAGATTTGTTAAAAAGACTTTTATCGTTAAGATCGCCTTCCAATTTAAAATTATCAGGTAACCTCTTTAATTGCTGCCAAATGCTAGCTATATTTTCAACTGATGATACTTCATAAGTTTTTGTCGGCAGCTTAAATGAGGTACTCCAATCATGTAAATTCTGTGGTCCGTCATTATCAATAAATGTTTCCATGTATTCTGGAAAAAGGGTATGACAAGTTATATCCCCTAGAGCATTTTGCATCAAAATATCATATTTCTCTGCTCTCTCCATTACTAAAACACCTGTTATGGCCGTACATAGTCTTGTATCTATGGGATTATATAAATCATTACATAACATTTTTTGCCGAGCTTCATCAAGAGTTTTCAAAATACTCGGAGGACGGTATGGTATAAAAATACCAGTGTCTTTTATAATATTGCTACTATTTGGCAATACACACATATCTTCACACCACTGGCTGCTAAGAACTAAAAGTTCTTTATTCATTTCAAAACTAGTATAAGATATGTAAGCTGGAATACATTCCATGCCATGGGTCCATCGCTGTACAACTTTAGCTTTATCATTGTGGTTCATATTCCGTAAATCCATTAAGAAAAGATGGTGATCTGTGCCAAAATATAATGAATGCTCCCCAATGAATTTAGCAACACTTATATCATTACAGCCAATTTCATCAGTTAAATTTCTTAATTCTGTCCAGACCAAAACAGGTTTATTAGATCTTTTGTCATATATGGAAATGGATTTTTTCCCAACATGTGTATAATGGCCTCGTCCAGTACCAAGGACTGTGTTCCAGTTATTCACCATTGATATTTTGCCTTTTAATTTAACACTTCTAGCCTTCAGCCTGTCTAAATTAACTATACTTAGTTTGTTATCTAAAGTTGTAATATATAATATATTTTTATGATAATGATCAAAGGATATGCTAGTGTATGGTAGGTCTGATCCTACACATTTAACAGTTTCCATTAGCAGCTCACAATTTTGTGTGACAATTTTTAATATGAAAATCTTGTGTTTTGTTCTCAATGCAATAATGTTGTTTGTGGAACAAATTGTTTCAAGAATATAACAATCTGTCCCACAGTCAAATGTTGCAGCTGGTGTCTCATCAATTACGTGTTCATTTTTGTTGAAATGTGATATATCTGAAATTGTTTTTAATTTATTGATAAAATTTTAATAAATTTAATATCCTTATATGTAAAAGTTAGTGATTTGGACTGCATCCTTTAAATTCAAATAGGGTATTCAGAGGATACCTGAAAAACTAGTGTAAAAACACTCCATTCCACATTTAACACTTCAGTTCCCCACTTTCCCCCCCATTCTCAATTAGCATGGTATTGTGTGTTGAATGGCAAAACTCAACATCACACTTTATATCGATATTAGAGCAAGGAAATCAAATTAAAATAGTAAATATATCCTTCTCTAAGTGGAAATTGAACCCACTACCGTCACATTTACAGTTGCACATTTATGTCACTACGTAACAATGGCCCCTAGAAATAATTATATAAATGAGCTTCATGCTGTATCCTGCTTATCCCGCTATTGGTCTGCTCCAAAACAAAAAACTGTGTTGAGTAGTGTAAGAATAGTAAAAATTAAAAATGTTTAGAATAGTATTACTTACAAACAGTAGAAAGTTCACTATATAGCAAATAGTCTATCCAATCAATACAAATGAGTTGTAAATTACCACTACCAGCATAATACCAATTATATGTGCAATCAAAATATGGATCAGGATTGCTGTCGAGATGAGCTGCCATGTCCACAATGTGCTTTGGACACTGCACTACCTCTTCATTAAGACTTTCATACTTCTGCATCATATTAGTAAAAGCTAAAAATTATAAAATTGCATTGTATGAACTAACATTTTTTTAGCAGCTTTTAACTGGGAAACAGGATAGGTATGCTTCTCTTCCTACATATTGCATAATTTTTGAAAAATTATATATCAAGTGTGGAAACTCAATACAGTGCTTAGTCTACCAGAATGTGAAATTGAAAGTAGTTATTATATAATTTTCCCAAGTTGGGATGAGACTCCTACTCTCACCATGAGACAATGTCTACTCCATTAACAGTTTAATTGTCAATAATCAATTTTATTTTGTAGACACTAACCGCCTGTCAATCTTAAATTTCGGCATCCTCTTTGCCATTCCATTTTAGTCTTCATATAACTCGTAAGTGGATCTGCCTTTTCTATATGTTTTAAAGTAGAAATCATTTTTGGAGTTAAACTTTTATAGCAGAATGGTTCAAAAAAGTCTATATTAAGTTCTCCATCCCAATCATCATCAAAAGTGCTAAGAGAAAAGCCTGGTACCACATAATGATAATTTTTTAAAGCTGTTGCAGTAGTATGCCTCTGTTTTATATTACGGGAATAAAACAAATATGCTTGAGGATTTTTGTACTGTAGTTCATGTAAGATTTTTTGAGCAGGTGCCGTATTATCAATGTTTTCAGCCGTAAATTCAATATCTTTCTTTTTGCGCTAGAAAAAACAAATTTTATAAAAGATCAATGTTTATAATATAAAGGAAAATTTAACTTTCTGTAGAGATATATAAATACCTTAGTAGATTTACTTCTTCCGCCTGACATATTCGATAATAACACTATATTACGCTAAAATCAAATTACGCGATTTGTTATAGTTACGGTTAATATATTTTTTTAATGTTAATTGTTTTATTTATACCAATCTAACATACAGGTAAACATTTTCTTGTGGAACTTAGAAGTTAGAATTTGAATACCAAACTAAACCAACATCAACATGTGATTTTGACATTGACTTTATTTTTCCTTTCTAAAATAGCTGACAGAGTAAGCTGTAAAATACGTTTTGAGACACGCCCAAAAAAGCATTGACAATAAAAATTATATATTAATAATAAATAACAATTTTCAATATTTTTTCATCAATGTGTGCATTGAGAAATATGCAAACTGCAAGCGGTAATTACACAATACTACTATTTCCAGTACATTTGATTAGGCCACTACGAACAGGGTATTCTTGTTTTAGGGTTTAAGTTAGGGTCCTACATCCTGACATTTTTAAACCAAGCAACCGATATCTAAACCAGTAGTTTGTAAAATTGTAAACACAAAAGCTCAGAAAATATACTTTAACATTTTAAATATAATAATTATTTTAATATTTTACTCATAATATTATTAGAGGCCGTTATGGCGCAGGGCAGG
>DVQM01002391.1:0-10172 GCA_018231645.1 Heliconius ricini | reverse complement strand
GTGGGGATCGAAGCCAAAACTAGTCGCTTTTACAGTCACACTTTGTTCCCCTGCGCCCCGACTGGCCTCAACTAAAAATATAGCAAATAATTAGCTAAAAGCATATAAAACAACTATAGAACAAATATTGGACAGAAACGAAGAGGCGCTACCAAATTTACGAGACGTCCTTTGCGCAATATGTATTATCTTGAAAGGAAAAACTTGCCGTAGAATTTCAGAATGATAGAATTTTTGTCGAGTGAATTGGGGTGTGCGGTATGCTGTTTTTAAAAGAAAACTGTTGTCTTCAGTAAATACGTTGGAATGCCGGGTTTTCGTTTCGCAGGACATTCTGCTAGCATCTTAGAATTGAGAGAAAGAATATAAGAAAGAAAGAAATCCTCTATTATCTGGGATGGAAACTTAAGCTCGATTGCGTGTAATCGCACAGCTATAATGTGTTGCACAACGAAAGAGCAACATTTTAAAGTTGAAATATGAATATTTTACCAGATACAAAGGAACAAAACAAAACGAAAAATACACAAAAGGTTCGAAAAATCCAACTGAAGATGCCGCCTCCGGCCGGTGGCGGGCATGTAAATATACTGTTATGTAAACATTTCAATTGGTCATTAGGTTTATTAGAGAGCGGCGCTTATGGAGGATTTTGATAATAAGCTAAAAAGCTATGTGATCGTTCGTTACGATTCCAAGCACGGGCGCCGGCCACAACTCCATTGGAGTGAAATGTGACTTGAATTCTGGAAAGATTTTGAATTCCGTCTGATTGCCGGGACGAAGAATCCTATTGATCTGATTGGAGATGCAAATTGGCTACGAAATAAATCATATACAATCATGTCGGAACATATAAAATAGTATATTTTTATATCTATCCTGATTGCCATGTTTGTACTTATATATATTTTCATATAAAATTGAGACATTCGTGGCCCAGTAACTCAGCGTATGGCTTAAAACGTGACGGTTGTACGTTTGATTCCTACTCGGGGGAATAAATTATTTTCTTTTTCCTTACTCTGATAATAACATAAAGCGTACGTGGTAAACAGTGTCTTAAATCTTAACACTAGGTTTGCTCCTCGTAACCTGCTAAATAAAAAAAATGATATTATATTATTTAAAAAAAAATATATAGTACAGATACACAGTTAACTCACAAAATTCATTTTTGTTTCTTACAATAACGATACACCACTCTTTCAATAATGTTTATTATTTTGTACCTAAATAAGTCTATTGCCAGTGTTTGGAACAAAAGCGCTAACATCGAAAGGCAGCACGTGCATCATTAAAAGTTTACAAAATTATTCCAACGTATAGCATATGTTAAACGATGCGTGAATCAATACTCAAGTTTCTAGTTGTAAGCTTCAGTATAAGCAATGTAAATTTGTTTAGGAGAGTTATATTATATTTAAAAAAATAGTGTTAACACACTCCGATACCCGCCTATAAAATTTAGGGGCTTATTATATAAAAAAACATATATACGCTGTATCCCGTACACAGCAGGGTAGGTAGAGAGAACGAAGTGTCCGTCCCCCATTTTTCGCTGAATTTTTGGGGCATTGTGTTTTGAGAGGCGGAACTCAATACCGGGCTTTTAATTTATGCTTTCGTGCCAGAGCGAAGAAATGAAAATTCTTTATAAACAATAATTACTATAGAATAATTTTAATATGAAATGAAGAAATGAATAAATTTTTGGTAGTAACACCATAAATTTATAATCAATTTTATTACAATCAATTAACATTTTTGCGAACAAAATCAAATACCCCCAATTTCAATTTGCAAAAATATTAGTAAGCCTCGCGCGGCTTCGCTCGCTTCTCTTCTCATCTTTTGGTATTTGATTTAAATGAAATTATTTTTCTTTAAATTTAATTTAAATTACATTGGTAGTACCAAAAGTTGAGAGGAAAAGCGAGCGAAGCCGCGCGGGGCTTACTAGTTATTATTATAGTCAAAGAGTCATGAAATTGATAATTACAATGTAATTTAATAAAAATCAACGAAATAAACTAAGAAGAAAGAACTAAGTATACAAAATCAAAAGATTAAGATTGTAACGGAAACATTAGCGTCACTAGCAGTAAAAGATTTGGTGAAAATAAAATGTTTTTTATATAGAGAAACACAAGTTAAACCTGAGCAAGAGTTCTGCTGTGCTCGTGATGGATATCGGTTAGACATTGAGTAGTCGTTTATATTCTAAAATATATTTTGCCGCTTATATGCCATTGTTAGGGTCCCGTACCCACGAGGTGAAACGAGACCTTTTTACTAAAACTCCGCTGTCTGTCTGTGATACTTGAAAATTTCAACAACAAATATGATTGTTTTTTTCCGTTTTATTAGATAACTATACGGAAACCTTCCGACTCACACTTGGCCAGTATTTAATTAATCGTATACTTTCGTTGTGACAAATATTTTAAATATTAAAAAAAATATGTTCGTAAAAACATATTCATAAATATATCAATAATTAAAAATATCTATATAAATATTTTTTGAATGTACTTATTATTAAACCAGATGTAAACTAAATATTCCAAAATTTCCCGCGCAAACGAAAATGGAAGCTTTATGCGATCTATATATATGACAAACAAAATCAAGTTTCTATGTTAATATTCAAACAAATATTTTTAATCTTATTTAGAGGCACAACCACAAAATTCAATTTGCAAAATTATTAGCTATTGTTTGTTGATGTAACAAGGGATCGTGGCTTGATTTATTTATTTAGGCTTCCCGCATGGCCTTATTTTTTTTCGGTCAGCTTTTTTTGTGTTGAATACGTCGGCCATATTTCACGAGCATTATACGAGTTCGTTTTTAAAAATTATGTTGACATATCCATTTAAAATTAAAATTATGTTGACAAATGTTTTTTTATACTAATTTTGTTTAATATAAAAGAGATATTTAAACATATGTATTTATACGCTATAGTAAATAATTTATAGAAAGTAACGATGGATATTGATTAAGTTTCCGCTTGGCTGCAATGCGGCAGGCATTTTACGGGAAATAGTCTGTTTGTATGGCAATATTTTCACAAACACATTTTATTTAGTGTACTTCTAAGAGATTTTCATTATATGATATAAATACTTAATATTGTAAATACCTAAGTGTTTGTAAAATATTTTTTGTTTCATTTTTTAATTTTATACAATAACAATAATAATTGAGGCCATTGTGACACAGGGGCATAAGGGTGTGAACGTAACTCGACGGTTGGGTTCGATCCCCATTGGAGGAGATGAATTACTATTTATTGATATTTTCATTTCTTCGCTCTGGCGCCAAGACAAAACAGCGTTAAGGCGGCGTTGAGTTTCGCCACTCAACATCGACGGAAAGTGGGGAGCGAAGTGTCTCAACACTAAGTTCCCTCCGCCTACCCCGCTTTATGCGGTATACAATTCACATATAGTTTTGGAAAACTTAAAGACAGAATATACGGACGTTCAAGCGTTGAATAGCATCGAATTTCTCACAGAATTACGATAAATTTGTACCGCAGCAGCTGCAATTTGGCATATTGTAGACAAAGTTGCGGTTGAATCTTTAAGTATAATCTCCAGTACGATATAATCTGCGGAACTTCCACCAACATGAATAATGTTTTAGAGCGTTGCATTAATAATGGTAGTAATTTATAAAGTGTGAGATTAAACAGTGAGGTGAGGCTACGTTTCTAATAATGTTGTATTATGATAGCAAAATCGTTGTTAGTCTCATATTAGCGCTAAATTAATAAAGCATAAAACAACTTCTAAGTAATGAATTATCATTTTTAAAATAAATAAAGTGAATAACATATTTATTTAGAAAACGTATAAAAATTTTAAAGTAGCGAGATTTGAACCCGCGACTCTTTAAGACCATTTATGCGCTCTGACCATATCTACAGGTATAAAAAAACCCTTAAAAATTCACATGAAAAACGAAGTTTCTACATCAAAACTTACAACATATGTACGTGCATATTTCGAAGCTTCATTCGAGGCCGAAATATCTCACGTATAGACACATTTGTAGCCGACTGCATGTTAAATTGAAACCTATTTATCAAACCTGAAGCGCATAGTTGGAGTTCGAAACTCATTACAGTAGCTAAATATTGTTAAACGAACAAGAAAACAGTTTAGCACTTGTAGATTTCTGTTTACTTTCACTTTATAATTACATTTTTTACACTTTGATAAAGTTTGCGTTATTTTCACTTGACGTTATTAAAGCGCGATATTTATAATATAAAACAGAAAAGAAAATTGCGAAAAAAAAACGCTATATTTTATAATTACTCGTCCGCAATAAAAAAACGAAACGTACGTCGCATATTCCAATATTGCTGCAGTTTAAAATCAAATAAAATATAATATTTAAAAAGGGGCCAGTCGTGGGGTAGGGGCATTAAGCGTAACTGTAAACGCGACTGGATGTGGGTTTGACTTCCCATTAAAAAAAATGACTCGACATATTTCTTTATTTAAATTTCTATTTTCATTTCGTCAATCTCATATTGAGGCTAGCGCGGCGATGAGTTTCGCCACTCAACCCGCAATGCTTCCAGAATACGACGGAAAGTGGGCAACGGAGTGTCATAACACTGGGTTCCCTCGGCCTATATATACAGCATGAAACTGATAAAAAAGAGCCTTTTCCGTCTGTATCCACGAGAAAGTTTCATACATAAACGTTTAGTGTTTCAACAATAGAAATCACTAAAGATATTTTCCGAGTAATGTATTGGAAATGGTATTGGTTTTTCTTAATGTTTGAAGCAAAAGAAAATTGCATCGAGTGTGCAAACAGTTTTAATCAACTTACTGCAACTTGAGCTCGATACGATAAATAAATTTACAATCGATCTTTTCCACGGAAATAAATGAAAGACGTATTGTGCAACCGTGTGTATATAAATAGTCGAATATACCTATTGACCTTCAAATAATATAGACAACACGGGAAACGTACGCCGCGTTTGAATAGATGAAATGAGACCTATTACGGTACCTATACGATGGTCTTATTTCATAGTGTGCTACTGTAAACCTGATATGTTGTGGAAATATAATATTTTATACTATTTTTAATTCCCTCCTAACGGATAATACTAGCAAGTGCTATCCGTTGGAAACCTTTCCAGATTCTCTTTCCTATGTGCCGGATACAGCATGAATTTAAAATTAATTCAATAATACACGCTAACAGCTCGAATCTCAAATAAATTAAATGAGAGCGATAACAGCTATTTCTATAACAGCACCCTTTAGAAGCTCGAATTTTTTTTTTTATCGTCTATTTAGCCGTGACTGATGGAGTATATATGGAAATCATCTGACTTAAAGAAATATTAACGATAATTTATTCACGAACCGAATTAATAAATAAAGAATTGATCACATCAGGCCAATATGGCAAACATTATTCTTTCTTCTGTTTCGCTCTGGCACGAAGCCAGTCGCAGACATCAAAGCCCCGTAGTAATAAAATTGCATTTAATCTGTTGAATGTAGATTTATTGTTAAGTATTATTTAATATACTCAATTTAAATAAGAATTCGTAACTAAATTTATTATTATTTAATAATTAATAAATTTAAAATTTTTATTGTTAAATTAATGAACATGTCTCGTCCTTCCACAGTGTATCAGACAAGACGTGTGACTTGTAAATCTGTTCTCATTTCCACCACAACCCGAATAGAACATTGGCATACACTGCCTCCTGATAATATCGTAGAACCAAACTTTATACATGCCCTTACAGGGGCCTTTCGAGGGCGCTTGATAGCAGTAGTAGGGTATATTTATCAAATTGGATGGAAACGGACCGTCATCGGCACCTGAAATAGATTAAACAACTTCATATTGGCCTCAATACTGCAATGTAAGTATGTATCTGTACGATTACTGACATGTATAACAACATTATCTAAGAATATAAGAAAATAATGAATATAAGATCATCCTTATATATCTATCTACCCATAAAGTGTATGAAATACGTATTGAACATTATTATTATTACAAAATAGATTATATTTTTAAATGAATTTAAAGTAAATATTTAAGTGAAGAACACATAATTGATATAGCTACAGAACGACAGTCTGAGAAGCGCTTATTCCACGTAAAAGAAAATTGAGGCCAATTGTGGCACAAACGTGTGACTGTAAATCACACGTTTTTTTTATTTCTTTGGTATCGAGGCAAAGCGAGGAACAAAGTGTCTTAAAAATAGCTTCTCAATTATATCTCCTATTATTTAGCTTGACGCTATAAACGAGACATTTAAAAACCATTTAAATACTCACGACCATATTTCACATAATCATAAGCCGCCTCCGACAAAACAACCAACAAAAACAGAAAGAAACCCAACAAGACCGCCATGGCCGATAACGGACTGTGCATAATTGCGGCCGCAATAAACCGACGCAATCAGACAAAATCAAGTATATTGAACGGGTTTTATTGTCGGCATATGAATTTTAGATGACCGAAACGCAAATGCGATTCGACGTACGAACAACTAATATCGTCGATGGCTTATATGGTATGTAATATATTTATGTGTGTTTCAGTAGAGTAATGTTGAACATTATAGAGAGTAATCAAGGATTCTGTCTGTGGCATCATAGCTGTTAAACAGATAAACCGATATTGGTTTTTCTTTTGTTTGAAATTTTAAATATATATCGTAGCAAATTTTCATATTCTTTTTTTAGCTTCTTGTAACTAATAGAAGAAAACAAACTGAGACACCATTACTTACACAGTAAAGTAAAAAGTGAGACCAAATCCATATTTAATATGACGAACAAAGTTACAGATATTTGTGGGTGGCGGTCATCAATATAAAACGTTTTATATGACGGGATTCTTAAAGCATAAAAAGCCTTTTAATATATGTAAACGTTAAAGCGTTTAACATCGATCTTTTAAACGCCCGCATACAGCGCAAAGGGGAGCCTTGCCAAGTTTTCTATTTAAGAAAAAGAAATTTCAACCTCTAATATAAATTTGCCGTGGAGTAGAATTGAGTGCACGTATAATTTGTATGTTTAACTATAAAATTATTATTTTTTCTAGCTTCACCCAGTACAGCGGTGTTATACAATGTGGGGCCCAGGCCCCACTGGGGGGCAATTTGATACTTAAAGGGGGCTATAAAAAAATTAACTCGATACAACTTTAACTGTTTCGCTCCGGCCCATTATATGCAATACATAGATCTAGCATCGGTGCCAAATTTAACAAAAAAAAACAAATTATTAAATAATTGCCGTCAATAATTATTAGGTATAATTGTGTTTGACCAGATTAAAATATCAACTGTGTGATTAGAGTCTTCAAGTAGAGCACGTGCCCATCGCAACGTAGTGTTCATTTAAAATAAGTGTCCGTCAAAACTATTGTAATAGTTCGTTGATTTAATAGTCGTATATACTGTATAGATAGAATTGATAAGTATTTGATTTCATGTTTATAAAAACACAAAAAAATTTAGAAAGGTCATGGCACAAAAAAAATTGGGAAATACTACTGTAGAGGAATCTGGGATTAAAACACTTCCGTTTCCCACAGTGCATTGATTACAGTTGTAGTTAGCGCTACAAACATTTGTTTAGAATCCAGATACGGTCTGGTAGTTTAAGTTTGTTGAAGTGCACCAAAAGCTCAGCGCTGACATGTTCTACTAAATACACGTTTGGTGCACTGAATGTGGAAATACCTGCAATGCATATACATATATACAGACGGCATCGAGAATTTAGTGTATGTTACGATAATGTAATAATGTAATAACCATTTTTATTTTTAGTACTTTGTACTACTAAAAATAAAAGACAGTTATTTCAAATTATATTTAAGTTCAAAAACAAGAAATGCTAATATTTAAAAAAATAACTATTAATCAATCTTCTATAGATCAATTATGTTGTATAGCATTAATGCATATGAAATAATGTCAAATGTTTATTAAAAGAGAAAACATTTAAGCATTGCGTATAAACAAACTTAAATATTCAATACCAATACAATATAAAGTTAATAATTTTAGTGTAAATATTTTATAGAGTACATAATTGCTTCATTTAAAAACATAACAAACCAATTTGTAACATATCTGGATAAGATCAATTCAGTCCAACAATATAACGAATATCGACAGAACAGAGCTTTATCTCCAAAAGGATTGATTTTCTATAATAATACCCGATTCATGTTAACGTCAAGGAGAACTACAGACGCTAAGACAGACAAATGTAATATAATATTATATAGGTAGTATCTGACTTCTAAGGCAACGACAACCGACTTAATTAGTCTACTTGGTTAGAAGACGTCATGTCACCATCCTGAAAGATATGATCTCCACTGTGGGAGCACAGTTAATCAGCATCACGTTCGGAGATCAATCAATAAGACGAAAGGTCTGGCGCGTTGCTATGGTAACCGGAGTTTATCTACGTGGGTGTTAGCATTGAGGCGTTGTCATGTGGTGTTAAGATGAGACATTTATAGGCTGTGTTGATTACGTGATAGAAATACGAAGCTAGTGATTAAATATTCACATTATATGTATATTTTATACAATATATCATAAAGCGTTTGAAAATTGAATATTGATAATTATTAAGTTAAATGTAAAGATAACGATTCCGTCGTGAGCCTGGTGAAAAATGTAGGTGTGTATTCACAATGTGCGAGTTCAGTTCCCGTCCGAGGGATTTTGTATAATACAGTTTTTTTATAGATATTCTCATTTCCCATATCTATATAAAAAGAAACACAGGCATAGTGCCTTCATATACGCAGTGCTATCTTTTGTTCGTAGTATAAAACTGCTAGTGAGAGTAGAGTGTAAATAGGTAGGTGGTGGGTTTTTATTGAATTGATATTTTTATGGTGATTGTAGTGTTCAGAACAATAATATTAGAAGAACGCTAGTGATAAAACTTCTGTTTTGTTCTTACTCGAGTGAGTACAAATACTCTATCAAATCAAATAATATAATATTAGGTCGAAGTGCACAAAGAATATATAGTGAAAGGACTCAATCAAAACATTTAAAATATATATTTTGTTATCGTTAGAGGCAAGTCGTGGCGTAGGGGCACTGTAAACGAGATTGGTTGTAGGTTCAATCCCCACTCGAGGAAATGAAATACTTATTTAAATTTATATTTTCATTTCTTCGCTCTAGTGTGAAGCAAGGCGCGACGTCGATTTCCGCCACGCAACACGCTAAGTCTCGAGAATTTAGCGGAATGTGGGGAACGGAGAGTCTCAACATTGGGTTCCCTCTGCCTATACTAGTACGAGCGGTATACAGCGTGAAATAAAATACACTTCTTAGTAGTTTAAAAGAGCTATAAAAAGGAAGCGAGTCCGTTCTTTTAATACTTTACTTTAGGGACCGTCGATTTAAATACTCATGGAGAATAGTCATGAATCTGCCATTTAAGTGAAACTAAAAAATATCAGAAAATAACGAATACTTTTCTTATACATATTTCTTATATGCAAATATGAAAATGAAAAAATAGGACAAGGCACAAAAAAAATTGCACATCTTTGTAATTTAACGATATCAACATTTAAGATTCATTATAGATATGTACTCGAATATAAAATTCATTATTTAAAATTTTAATGTACATCATTAAAATTATAATTAAGAATATGGTCATCTAATAACTGACTACAATTTAACGCATTCATGGAGGGTAAAAAAATTACTAATAAATTTTAAACGGTAAAGTAGCAGTCCCTTTAAAATAGACCTACTCTCATGTTTATGAAGGTACAAACTTTAGAAATCATTTAGCTTAAAAACAAAAGATGCCAAATTTACCTTCATTCCAACGAATGGAGACCAAATTTACATCTTGACTGAACGCCCTGAATGTCCCATTAAGGGCTGAAAATGGTTTTACCTATTTTCCAATATTAAGGAGCCGGTTGGATTGTCGCGTCGAATAACCCTATCCGTTGAGAGTTATTTTAAAATTTAAATATAAAGTAGGATGCTGTTGATTGTTTTTCTTAAGTAGTTTATGAAAATTAAACTAGCGTTTGATCAACTTTTTTGTGTTTTGGTACCACAGTAGTGTTTTGGTACCACAGTAGTG
>DVQM01002390.1:0-10172 GCA_018231645.1 Heliconius ricini | reverse complement strand
CTAGATTTGGCTTTGTGGCTCCAAGGAAAACAAAAACTGTAATTCAACTACTCGTGGCACAGGGACACAAACGTGCGACTGTAAACGCGATAGGTTGTGGGTTCGGTTCCCATTTCGAGAAAATTAAATATTTAATATTTTCTTTTCCTTGCTCCGGTAACGAGGCATAGCGCCGCTTTGGAAAGTAGAAGAACAGAAATATCTAAATAGAAACTGAGCATTTTATCACCAGGTTCCCTCTGTCAACACTGTTATGAACAGGATACAGTGTGAAGCTAAAAACATCTAAACACAATGTGCATACATACATGAATACATAAATAATGTGCCTAAATTGCATATGGCATGTTGTATTGACGATGAAAAAAATCGTATAATATTAATTACTCTTATAACTTAATACCAACTAGCAAACCTTAATAAATAAAATAACTACATACGCACAGTAGTCAACCGATTCCGCAGTTTAACGTAGAACTCGCTATAAACAGTTAATGTAGCGAATAAATCCGAAGCAAATGAGATCAACTTAACACTGCGAAGACGCCAGCGGGCCGTAAACTAATATTTTACTACGCATAAACACTAAAGGAAAATTTTATGCTATAAATCCGATTGTACTACGAAATAGGAACACCATGTATTTATATTGAAGCAGAGTGGCGCATTGGCTCAAAGGTGTGACTGTACAATGACAGTTGTGTGCTCGATTCCCCACTCGAGAGAATTAATTATTATTTATTAATAATTTTATTTCTTCGTTCTGGCATCAAGGCAAAAGCTGACGTTAAGCTCCGCCACTGATCTTGCAATATCTCGAATAATTCGGTGGAAAATGGGTAATGGAGTGTCTTAAACACTAGGTTTCCTTTGCCTCCTTTATCAAAATATTTAAAAAATCTTTTATATTTCAGTCTTTTTTCAAAAATGGCCACCCTCTTTGATAGTGCATAAATTGAATCATAGCGTCAGTTTTAATATCAACTATGTACTAACACTATGACGATGACTACTGTATGATTTTTATAGCCATTTTATTCTAAGAAGCAATTCTCTTTCGCCATTGATGTGATATTTTATCATAGATTTTATTTATTTCCATAATGCTGTTTGTCAATAAGAATGACATAACTTTCATTTTATTAGGACATTTATTTAAGTATTTTTCGTTGAATCGAAAACACTGCTTAGATTTGTTGAAAAAAAATTACAAGTAGAAATAATTGTTTTTTTTTTCTAGAAATACGAACAGCAAGTCAAAATGGTTAAACCTAAAGATTTTCCTGTATCCACGTTTTTATCTACTATTATATATATATTTGGATATTTACCTGTTTCTTTGAGGGCATGGAGAGGTCGTGCAAGAGATATCCTATGTCTTTTGCATGCACTGGCATTCATAACTTTAATATTGTCATGGTCAGAATATGGTGCGGCCTGACTATAAACAACGTGGTTGTATGTTTGGTCCTCGCTCAGAAAATAAAATATTTTTAAAATGTCCGCTCCGGCAATTTAAAGCAAGGCGTTTTATTTTGCCACTCAACACAAAATATCGAGAAAGTTAAAAAATTAATGGTGTTCATCTAGCATTTTCATCATATATTAAATGTTATCCACACATTTCTAATAATAAATACTCAGAAATTACTTATAATTACTTACATAAAGTGATTCGTCAACCAGCCACTTGAATAATATTAGAGATTCAAATCCCGCGATATACATTTTTTTAGCAAAACACTGCGCCGTTTTCTAGTACCCACATACTGCGGAGTAGGCAGAGAAATATATTGTCAAGGTACTCTGTTCTCCATTCTACGTTTCTCAATTCGAGACATTAAGCGTTAAGCTGCAGAGTTGAACATCACAGCTAAATTTATATCGCTATAGTACCAAACGAACGATATGTAGATCCAAGTTTTCATATATCAAAGCCAAGTCCCCCATTAATTCTTGCGATAGATACACATAAGTTATGATAATTGGCTCTCGGCCCGTATTTGCATAGCTATGATTACTGTAACTTACTGGTGTATTCTGTACTAGTTCAAATTCGTGGCTTTGCTTAATTTTATCTTTGATTTCATTGTATTTAACTAAAAAAGCAGCATCACAACTTCTCCACATAGCAGGGTAGACCATGGAAACCTAGTGTCAAGGTACTGGCACTTCGTTGCTAACGTGACGGAACTTATCCCCTTGTTACTAAAGGGAAGCTATGAAATGAGTTTAACGCTGCATTCCGCATTCAGTAAGGTAGGCATATGGAACCTTGTTTTATGGACAAGGCAAATGAGTATACGGGTCACCTGATGGTATGTGATTACCGCCGCTCTCGACCCCGTGCACACTAGAGGAGCTACAGTTGCGTTACCGGCCTTCAAGGTGGAGATAGATGCGCTTTTTGAAGGCACCCAGGTCGCGTTGGCCTGGAAACATTTCCGCAAATTTTGTACCACTCTTCACACGCTACTGCCCCAGGCTATGGCTGGCCTAAATACATGATACATGTAAAAACATATACAGTATATATACAGGAAAAAATATTTATATACTCGTATACAGTAAGAAAATATTTTTAAATCAGCTAGCTCACCTAGCTTTGGTTGCGTGAACTTCATAGTGTAAAATGAAATGGTGTCCAAATCAAGTTCCACGTCTGTCGGATCAACTGTTAATTTCCGAATTAGATACACACTAGTTATGATAATTGGTAGACGCGGCTATTTGCATATATTATACATTGTAAGAAAATGTTCTCTCTTTTTCTCTCCCTCTCAGATTCTCTATTGGCCTCTGAAAGCTGAAGGAACCTGTGAAACTAGTGTTAAGGCATTTCGTTCCTAATGAGACACTTCCGTTCTCGATTTTCCGCCAAATTCTGGAAGCATTACTTGTTGACTGGTCGAACCCAACGCCGCTGTTTGCCTCGTCACCAAAACGAGGAAACGAAAAAAAATAATATTTAATTTCCTTAAGTGGGAATCGAATCCACAATCTGTAGCGTCTTCTCGGCGCCCTCTAAATATACTTATTCAACATACATTGCATATATAGTAAAATATATTAAATTGAAGTTAAGTTTTTTCATAAAATTTACTAAAATACGCGATTCACTGTAGCAGCGTGAAGTGATTGATATATCGTCTTCTCAAGTACGCTTAGTAAGAGCGAAGAATTTAACTTGATGGATCGTATTACGTTTTAAAAGTTCTTAGAAGAGGAAAAATATATTTAAAATGAGAAGATTCGGTGTCGGACAAATATCCTGATTTTATGTGTCACATTGACGGCTATCTGTACCTCTACTATAGTAGTTGTTCTCATTAAGATACAGTAAAATATGGCAACGGCATGTAGGCAAAACGAGCAAGACGATCATTTATGTAGGAATTACGGAATAACCTCCTTTAGTGAACTCGCACACTCTCCAAGGAACCTATGTAAATCATTTCCAATCCATATTTTTTCTAGCTTCACGCTGTATACTATATATAGCGGGATAGGTATAGGGCTTAGTATTAGCGGCTTAGTATTAAGACATTCTGTTCGTCACTTTCCGCAGTTTACTTCTTTTCTCTACTACCAATACATTCCTCCGAGTGGAAATCGAACTCACAGCCATTATGTTTACTGACAGATGCTATGCTGTAGCACTAATTCGGCATTTATTTATTTTTTCAAAAATAATAAAAATAAATATAATAGTGTAGCCTAGCAAATATCTCAATCTTTTCCCCTAAGATTAATGATGGGTTGATAAATTATGCGCGGGTAATGGCGTGTTCTGATAAAGACGCAACGTAATGAAAACGTCAATGCTGCACTTCATTATCTACGTTTTAATAGAAAGTCACTTTGGAAACTCATTTTATGGCATTTTCCGTTGCAAGCTCTATTGCAAGATCGATTTTTGATTATATTGAAACTTATAATTTCAATTAGCTATAGATTTTTTTTAGTTTTTCGTATTTCGCATAATGGCGGTCACTATTTTCTGATCAAAGTTCAAGAAATTGCGTGTTTTGTGCTGCACCTCAACACCGCCAATCGCAAAATATTTAATTACCCTGAGTGGAAATTGAACCCACAACTTTCGCAATAACCAAAAGCTTCAAGTCACGCTTTGGCGCTGCTTCATGACGGCCGACACAAACCATTGATAGATTGATTTCACGTTTGAATGAAATATTGAAGTGTTTTAGTGTCAAAGTCTATCCAGCGTTTTGACGTGACGTGACTTTAGGTGGTCTGTCAATCGGTATAAAATGATGTACAGCGTGAAGTATATAAACCACGTGACGGTCTACGAGAGCGAAGTTGTTTTTTCTTCTTTTTCAAATTTTTTTAGAATGTAATGATTGATCGATGGAAAATTGAAAGCAGATGTTAGCAGGTGTTTGATACTTTGTTGGCATATTTCTTTTTGAGTACGATTGACACCGTCGTCGTTGCGTAGTTAGGATATCTGTCAGATTGAGGGTTGCACCCTCAATCTGTTCTAATTTGTTTTGGGGAGCTATTTCTGTTTATGATACATAAAACATGTAGCGATATATTACATATATACTTTATGTTTTGTAATACAAATTGTTGTTATAATACGATTTTCCGTCACATAAAATGCGGTGTTTCATGTAGTGATTCGGATCTGGTTTTTTCGAAAGCTAAATCTAAATAATTAAAACTTTATTACAAATATTTATGACACATATTGAGAGACCGTCGTGGCACAGCGGCACATTATCTGTCTGTAAGCCCAACGATTATGGATTCGATTTTCTCTCGAAAGGATTTATTGTCAAGTATCGAGTTTCGCTTCTCGACATATATTTCGAAATTGGACAGTGCATGGTGAACGAACTGTCTCAACACTAAATTTTCTCTGCCTATCCTGCTGTATGTAGAATAAAAGATGAAGTAAAGAAAATGTGTCAACTATATTATTCTTAGAAAAAATACTCAATATTTCCCGATTTCCTTTTGCATTTCATTGTAATGCAAAAATAATTTTCAATAACCTTTATTGGAGTGAAAACATGAAGCGCACTCGTAGTTCATACTTTGTTCGCTATTCAGATCGAGCGGCTCACGGCTCACGGCCGACGGTCAGATGTTAATTATGTATCTTTCAACGCTACACAATTCATCGTTAAGAGGAAATTGTTAATGTTCTATATGATGTTTTTTTCTTTAATTTTATTTTGAATTAATTTTTGTTCATTTATAGGCAGTGTCGCTATATTTTAAGGATAAGCCGAAGAAACCTAGTGTCAAGACACTTCGTTCCTCACGCAACGCCCAATTTTTGAGGTGTTGCTTGTTGAGTGGCGAAATTTTACGTCGCGCTATATCTTGTGAGCTAAAAGTCTGAGCGAGATAATGAAAATAATTTGTAGGAACTTCCTTCCACGCGCCACGAAACTGTGGAATGGCCTACCCGCGGCAGTGTTTCCATGTGATTACTTACCGTCAGGTACCCGAACGCTCGTTTGCCTTGCCTTTTCCATAAAAAAAATATACACTCCGAGTGGTAATCGAACTCATATTGAGCCAAAATCAAAGGCCTCGCTGTGGCACTACTCAACGACGACCTTATTCTATCTTGTAAAACAAAATTTTAGATTAGACGGTGCAAAATCTATAGTATCGATGTACGTCTTGTATAAATATTTAGGTATTAATAATACCATATGCTCCCCCAGTCACGAAACACAAACATTTAATCGCAAATTGAATATGATTCACAATTTTTGGAAACCCTTAATAATTAAATTAAATGAAGTGCTTTTTCCCTTCGCGATAAAAACGCGAGATACTCACATATCTAACAAAGGGGTTGGTTGGTGACTAAACGCTCATTAGTGATTACAGCTGTGCGCAATGTCTTTTATTTAAAAACAACAAAGAGATGCTGAAATAATTTTTTTGTAAAGGAAACCACCGAATTGTATTGTTTCTTTTGTTTTTGAATGCTTTTTTGTTTTTAATGTTGTACGAATTTTATATTATTGTTTAATGGAATTGTTATACTTGCTTGTTAGGGTACCTTAACTCAAAAGGTCCGGAGGCGCAAATAACGGAACCAACGGAACCAATAAATAACATCACTTTGTTGTCCGTCTGTACATTTGTTGAGATCATTTATCTCAAGGTTTCGTGGAGGTATCACGCTGTAATTAATATCAAGTATTTAGGTCTACCATCCATTAGAGCGCGGAACAAAACACGCTTCTAAGTCATCGCATCTAAAAGATATGAGCGTTTATGCATCGTATTTGCATACTATAAACCACATTACATACTAAATATACTAAAATTAGTTGAAATGAAATATTTTCGCTTTACGTTATTAAATGTAATGCGACATAAGGGCGATTCGAGTAAATAATAGCAACTAAACAAATATGTTTGAATGTGCATACAAAGCAAATAACATAGTATTTAATATTGGATACGCAGAATTAATAATACTGGTGGCTTATTAAAATTATATTCAGAAGTCAAATATTTCAAATAAAGGCGAAAATTGGCATTTGGGGTGTCTTAATCTTTTTCTATCTACTCTGTTATAGCTTTGTTTTGTTGTAATAGTAATCACACACTAAGCAGAAATCGAACTTGCAACGTTACAATTTCTTGCTTTTACTGTGCTTTTTGATGTATGAATGAATTCTGTGAATATAAACAATAAATATAAGAAGCTATACCTATGTAAATGAAATAATCACTATCTAATTATCTTGTCGTACCAATAACAAAAGGGCTTAAGTATAAAGAAAGTATTTTTTCATTAGTACTTTTTTTCATTCTTAACTTTAATTACTCTCATTGTAGGAGTTTCTAAGTAGAAGATAATGAGTTAATATTGAAATGGAGTACGATTCTATAGAAATTTTACTTAAAAATTGTGTCTGGGTGTAAAAAATGTTTTGCGAATTTGGAAAATCAGCGCCAGGCCCTTGTGGTGCAGGGACATGAGTGTGACTGTAAACGATTCTCAGTAAGGAGACTGAAATATTTAATATTTTTATTTCTTTTCTCTGATGCCGCGGTAAAGCGCGGCGTTGGATTCCGCTTCCAGAATTCGGCGGAAAGTGGGTAACGGATTTGTCTTAATAGGAACGAAGTGTCTTAACACTATGATTCCATGTTCATGTAGGCAGAGGGCCTCCCCTATACAGAGTGAAGCTAAAAATAAAAGAATAAACTTTGTTTAACTTAACATAGGAATCAAAAAAATGTATTTTAAATGTTTAATGTTCAATTTGACTTTCATTTTTTGCAATTATCTAACTCCGCCGCGAGACATTACTTGTTTACTGTCCAAGCTAAACGCCGCGCTTTGTTTTACGAGACCTGGAAAATTAGAGAAAAAAATACTGTTATATTGCGCTAAGACATTGAAAAAATAAATAAAAGTAAAAACAAAATATTTTTTTATATTACATGAAGTCACAAAATAAGTTGCGAGAAAACGCAATTTTATGCAAATCTTAACTAAACTTTCTCTTTGAGTACCTACTTAAGAGTTTGTTTGGTTGCACGCGCTAATCTAAGGAGCTACTGGTTTGAATTGGAGAAATCCTTATTTATTAGACACTTAATACATCGAGGCAACAAAGGCTATACTATCACGGTAATAATTTTTATATGTGTTAAGTGTCCTTTTGGCCACGGGGGCGAAGCTACGAGGCTTCGCCCCCGTGGCCAAAAGGACGCACCATTTGGCTACGGGGGCGAAGCCGCCAGTAAAAGTCAGTATTCTATATAATGACAAGAAGTATCACCGTTTATGGCCGCTATACAATAGTTTTATGAGCGACGCGTGCCTATACAGTTGTAGATAGCGATTTACATGAACTCCATTCGTCATCGCCGGCTTCTTCAACCGAAATGATTTGTGTTTAAGTTATAAACTTATAGAGGATTTTTCTTTAATTTTATTTTTAGTGAAGTTTGGTAAAATAAGGTCGTCGTAGCGCGGTAGCACAGGATCTGATTGTAAGCGGTGGTTGTGGGTCCGACTCTCACTCGGAAAAATAAATTATTTAACAGTTTCGTTTACTCCCTCTGGTAACTGGCAAAGGCCTCGAAAATTGGACGGAAAATTAAGAACGGAGTGTCTTAACACTAGCTTACTTTTGCTTAGCCTGCTATATCCGGAATACAGCGGAACAATAATAAATAAAAAGCTTTTAACTTGTACAGATATTACAAGGACAAAATATCGTAAATACTCTCGTAAAAAGTCACTGTGAATATTCTTACAGTTCGTAAATTTTGTGTTTTACGTTTTTACATACACAGGCATATAGTATAAATAAGTAAGTATTCTTGTACAAGGTGCCTATAAAGTTTATGCCGTTATATGACAGATTTTACGATAGGTGCTGATGATATGATCACGTTGCTCAGATGTCTTTAAATACGAAATATGTTATTTCAAAAGAAACAACTGTTATACACGTACAACAAAGTATTTAGTAAATTTATAGCTCTTTTATCTCAAATTTACATATACTTAGGCATCTTTGTATTTGCTTTGTTGAGGTCATCGTGGTGTTTGCGGGCCGTGTCTGAATGTAAACGCAATGGTTTTAAGTTCAATTTCCACTTGGGGGAATGATTATGTTTAAATTATTTTAATTTTCCCGCTCTTGATAATCCGTAAATGGAGTTGAGAACGTCACTTAATATACAATTTTTCGAAAATTGGTTCAACACTAGGATTGCTCCTTCTAATTTGCATTGCTGGAGATCGTTTGTATGAGTATTTATTTTTGCATGATAAATAGCAGTAGAATAATATCTAACTGCATGCTGCGTCCCGCACATAGCAGTGTAGGCAGTAGGAACCATTTTTTTGTCTCATTAACAGAGCGAAAAAATTAAAACATTGAATATTTCATTCAATGAGGGAAATAAATTACTTGTATTTCCTACGCGCTAGCAAAGATCTCTGAAATTCGAGTGAAAATTGGAAAGTAAAATTTCTTGGCGTAATTTTTGTTACATGCTAATATTAAGGGATAAAGTGTGAAAATAAGAAAATAAGAATTATACTTGTGTTTTCTATTGTTTATCTATAGTATTATATAAATACTCCTATCTATTTATTTGGTGGAGTGATAGACAATATGATATTTTTATTATTGTACTTCCGGTTGACCTAAAATTATGAAATTTACCTGCTTGCATCCATAAATAGTACTAGTTGAGCAAGAAACTATACTTTAACACGTTTTAAGAAAAAAATACTTATTAAGAAAGTATATAAAAATCCCGCTACGTTCAAATTTTTATACATTTTCTTAATAGGTAAAAAACTATAAATTTGTGGTTACATCCTAAATAATAATAGCCTTAAAAGGAGGTAAAATTTGGTATTAAAGCCTCATGTGAGGTATCAGATGAAAGAGGCTCTGGCTAAGCTAAGCTAAAATTTCAGAAACATCTTGAGACCTCCAATTTTTATACGGAAACCTGAGTGGGCGAGCCCGATTCGAGCTTGTTGAGTTTTTCTTCACGCCTGTATTTAACAAAAAACACTTTCAAAATTTTTAATGCCCACAACAAATAATCATCGCATAAAATATTATTTCTAAATTAATGCAATTCTGCCACTTAACACGCAATGCTTTCAGAATTCGGCACAATGTGGGGAACGGAGTGTCTTAGCACTAGGTTCCATCTGCCTACCCTGCTGTGTACAGTATACAGCGTGAAGCTGATAAATTAATACAATTTCCTTAGTCTTCTTCCTAAATACATAATCAGATGAGCTCCAGCCCGTACCTACCTATGTACCTACTAAAATTTGTAGAGCAACATATAAAATGTATGCCGCATATTACACTGCCTCGTGCTACACGTTGTAGACGTTTTTGTTGTTAAATTTTATATGCCCAGCTATTTTAGTAATTATATCTTCATTTTACTTAGAAAAGGGTTTTCTGAACTCCGTTCTCAACTTTGGTAAAAATATAATTTTGTTATATTTAAAATCATAATTACAACACCATGCTTTGTTTTGTCATCAAAGTGAGCCAATTAAAATAATTCACTTCCCCGAATGGGAATCGAACCCACAATCGTGGAGTTTACGTTGAGAATAATGTAGAAAATACGAAATACAAAAGATAATGTTGTAAAATACCATCCAAAGC
>DVQM01002389.1:0-10175 GCA_018231645.1 Heliconius ricini | reverse complement strand
TATATATATATATATGTGTCACATAATTTGATAGAGTTTGAAATGAATTGCATAGAATTTCAAAGCCTCGACGTCAAGCTTCCTTCCTTCGATCAGTAGCATATTTTAGAATAATACTACTAGTCTGAAATTAAGTTTTGTACTTTGTTTAAGATAACTGGAGCAAAATTTTACTGTTTACAGACAGACATATGTTTTTATACTTTTTTTTTAAAATTAGCTTTACGTTGTATCCGCACACAGCTGGGTAGGCAGAAGGAACCTAGTGTTGAGTCACTCCGTTCCCTACTTTCCGCTGAATTTTGGAGGCATTGCGTGTTGAGTGGCGGAACTCGACGCCGCCCTTTGCCTCGACACCTGAGCGAAGAAATGGAAATAATAAATTTAAATAAATATTTCTATACTTCAAGTGGAGATCGAACCCACAATCAATTGTGTTTATACATTGCGCTCCTGCGCTGACCTCCATATTTTACTTACACTTTTTTAGAAATGTATACGTAGCGGCAAATAAACGTTTCGTTTAACGTGGTATAACGTTTCTAAAAAGTCTTTTTCTTTCTCAAGTGTAGAATAACACTATAGAAATGTTAAAAACATATATTTTTATTTAGGACTAACAAAATTTTACAGCAACTCTAACACTCAGTAGACTAACTTATGATTGATAAAACCCAATGGACCGGAACAAACTTTTGTTCGATGCAATAGAAACATTCATAGTTGTAACAAACAGTGAATGTCATAATTAAAATATCAATTATTAAAAAAAATAGGACCAGACAAAAGTGAGTCGGACTCCCACACCAAGGGCAACGTACGTCCGTAAGTTTAATTTTTTTTTTTTCTATGAAATATCTATAATTTTTTTTTTTTTGGGTTTTACTTTTTTTGTACTGTAAATTCTTTTGCCTTCCTAAATTTTATAATTGTAGATACACGGGAAGTACCCTGTAGGTTTTGATTACGCGGCAAATTTCATACAAAATGCGGTTATAATCATCCATAAGCGATCATATATTTTGATGGCCTTCATTCAAGCTTCTAGCTTGAGCCTTGTGTACTCCAAAGGACCGTGGTCTAGAATATTTGATATTAATTTGAGCTATATACCTTTACACGATCTCGTAAAGAATGATTTTATCAGACGGACAACCAAAGTGGTCCCATAAGGGTTTCGTTTTTTCGTTTGGAGGTACGAAATAATAAAATTAGATATAATAAAAAGTAAAGTAAAAATATTACACTGGTAAAAAAATATTGTGATAAAATAGCCAAAAGGCTAGGTGTAGGTAATGAGTACTTTAGTTTATGCTTAGTCTTACTTACTAACCACGGGATCCACCGACTCGCACTTGGCTACTTTTTAAATGCTAGGTGCATTAGACATCACCGTAAGGACAAACCACTAAATAAGCAACCGGTAATTGGTTTAGCACCATCGCGCTTAAGCGAAGATGGCTCTTTATTAATTTAGAGACTGCGTCGTTAGCGTGGCAACCATAAAGAAAAACAGTATTTTTATAAACATATTGATATATTTATTTTATTTTAACATCCACTTAGAAATCAAATCATATTTTATTCTATAGATATTAGATAATTAATTGTACTAAACACATTGTATTTATTTCTCTAATTATCATTTATTTACAAATAAGTTATCACTTGCGATACATGTAAAATATAAGAACAAAAAAAATTAACATTGTGATAAAGAAGACGAGTACCTGGAAATAAAAAAAATATAATATTATATATTCATTTGTACCAAAATCAGTCTAAGCATTTTCATATATTAGTGAAATTCATTTTTTTACATTTTATTGATGATTTACATAAAATAAATATTTATATAAATAATATATTTACATTTGATTGACGTCATCGTTCCGCAGGTAATAATTGTACATACATTGGTTCCAAACCCGGTTTAGGGGTTATAAAATTTAAAATATTAAAGTATTGAATTAAAATAAAATAATAAAAAGAATATTTCAAGTATTATTTACAATACATACCTTGTTTTGCCATTGCCGATTCTTTACGCACTGGCTGTAGGACATCGTTGTAAACGTCACGGAGTTGTAAAGGGGTACCCATAAATCAGGTAAAAGCCAAAAAATGAAGTCATCTATCGCCTTCCGGATACGATATGACGGACGGGTAACTAAATCTCGCATCTGAAAAGATATTCAGCGTTTTCTCTATTACTAAGTAAGCAATCGTATCTTCTGGATATAACGGATACCGCAAACTGTCCACAGGAGCAGGCAGGGTAAGCCTAGGGACAATCCACTCCGTTTCCCGGAACGGAACTCAACCCCCTGCTTCGTCATTTTAACAAGTAGATATAGCAATGAAATATACTAGAATATCTTAAATAAAATGAAAGTTACCTCAATATAATTATACATTGCCAGATCACTGATCGCGAAAGCATCTCTCCATCTTTTGCCCGAATACTCTTCAAGTATACTTGGTATATCGTCGTTGTGCTTATTAAATAATTCATTTAATAGATAACAGTCCTCGAAGCCGGCGTTCATACCCTGCCCGTAGAAGGGAACTACCGCATGCGCTGCATCGCCAATTATGAGAGCTTTGTTGTGCACATGATAAGGGCGGCACTAAAGTATAATGTCAATGTAAGTTAGTTGTTAATACTATAGTTTAAAAAAAAAAAACAATATAAGTCAATTATTTTTGTTAAAAAATCTTAAATATAACTTTAAAGTAAATAAAGCATAAATCATTTCATATAATATTTATTATATATTCAAGCGTGTGACTGTAAACAAAACAGATTGTGGATTCGATTCCAACTCGACATCGCTCTAGTGTCGAGGCAGAGCTCGGCGTTGAGTCTCGCCACTCAATACACAATGTCTCCAGAATTCAGCGGATAATGGAGAACAGATTGTCTTAACACTAGGTTTCCCGGTTCCCTCTGAATACGACGTGCAGCTAAAAAATAGTATCCACATATATATTCTACCTTCACAGCCACTAAAGCAGAAGGAGAACCCCCAAAATAATCTTCTATAAGTTTCTTTTGACCGATCAAACTTATAGAATCAGGAAAATATTTTTGAAAGAAATGTAAAAGCTTCTCTTCTGTATTTATGTTTTTAAAATTATTGAAAGGCATAAAAAGTGTAACGGTCCACGAACAATCTTGATTCGGGAGAGCAATCATCATGAAGTTACCCCTTGGCCATATGTGCAAATAATTTGGTGGCATCTGAAACTAATGAGAAATTTACATCTATAATATAAGAAACAGTAAAAATATGTAGAATATATTTGCGGAAAAGCAATGTTGGGGGGCTTAAAATTAGTTATAGATTTTTTTTATGTCTGTCTGTCTTTTTGCACATGTACATCTTCTTAACTACTGGAACAATTTAAAAAAACTTTTTTGATATGTAGGAAATAGATCAATTCATGATCAAGGACAGAATCTGAAAAAAAAATGTTTATTTACATTTATATTTTCATTTCTTTGCTCTGGTGTCGAGGCGAAGCGTAGCGTTGAGTTCCGCTACTCAACACACAATGCCTCCTGATCACGGCGGAAAGTGGCTGCCCTTAGGTGTGCGGAATGCAGCGTGAAGTTGATTTCATTTAATTTAATGGGGATGGATACTTTTCATCTCGAAGTTCCCGCAGTATGGGAATTTACAGATATCAAAATATTTAAATTATTACAATTTATAAAGCGTATAATAATACCTATAGAAAATACTACAAGAACCAACTAATTTCCTGTACCATACATTTAAATATTATAAAATATATTTAAAAAAATCAGTCGAAACCGCGTGGGTCAAATATTTAAAATAATATCATAATATGTATGACAGAGGCCAGTCATGACGCAAACGCACATGCGTGCGAGTGCAAAACGCAACTGGTTGTGGGTTCCAATCCCACTTAAAAAAAGTTAAATATTATTTTCTCGCTCTCGCAACAAAGTTCAAGTATAATAAAATGAAAATAAAATACAAATGCACTAATTTGTTGAAATTAATCAAGTTTAAAGGTACTGAAAATATATTATTCAAGAACCAATTACATCAAACGATAAATCTACGAATGTAATAAATATTCTGAACGTAATACTAGTAACTAGTTCTTGTAGTAATTGACATACTGTGACTATACAGAGACTTTTGTCATCCCCACTTTAAATGAAAGCAGAGTTTTAACTACTCTATAAAACCCTAATAAAAGTAAAACAAAAATGATTTTGCCAAAAATGATTTAGTGACTTTTTTGAACAAAATCAATTATAAAATTATCATTGTAAAATAAAACGCTATTTGTTAAGAATGACGCATACAGATACGAACCTCGCACATGCCTCATTCGCGAATCGTACGTACTAACGGTGAAGTCGTACGTTGTTTTGGTGTATTATATAAAATAGGTGATTGCATAAAAGAGAACGAGAGATAGTCTTTATCGTTCTGGTATGATTTTTGAGAATGAAAAGTGACAGAGCAGCAACGTAGTATTTTTGTAGTAGTACGTAGGTTTACGTTATTAGCATCTATTCGTAACTGCGGCACACGTAATACTGTACAAAGAAGCGCAAATGCTTCCACCCTGTATAATCCCTAGAGCACGTATAATCATAACCAGGTCGTCATATGTTAATATCAGTAACAGACCATAAAAATATACATATGAAAAAACAAATACGCAATATAATTAATATTATTAATTACATTGAGTACCCATTTTGTTAATAAGCAAGGCAGTTCTTAGCTTATTGTTTGACCACGAAGTTCTTGATCATGCTGTTACAAATATTTCTTATAATTTTCCATACTTTTAATAAATTTGAGGCATCACAAAATTTTAATACAGGTGTGTTTATAAATAATACCCTACATGATACATACCAAAATTCGGTAATCGACTGTATCGTGTCCACAAGCTACAAATACATTCAGTGTGGTACCCATTTTACATTGGTATATTCTACTTATTTTATTGATGATGTTAATAAATTGCTAAGTTACAAAGTTTGCTATACATTTCTATCTCTATCGTTTGAAATCAGAAAATGGAGGATGTGGACGGATGTGTACATATTATTTACAAAAAACTATCATGAAATATATACAAGTTTTACAACATTATCAAATGACGAATTTTGGAATTCAAGAGCACATTTTTTTATAGTCGTTGATGATTTATATAAATCAGAATATTCGGGAATTTTTAAAATATTATTAAATCATAATATATTTAACGTTTTACTGATAACAAAATCAAATGGACTTTTTATTGCGTACAATGAAAAGTCCATTTGATTTTGTTATCGAGCATTCGATGAACGAAATTGCGGGCGATCAATAAATAAGATTAAAGAGGTTAGAGACTGTAGAAATTTATATTCTCTCAGAATGAACTACACTTACTTAGACTATAAACTCCGAAATTGCTCCTTAACTGTAGCAGCAGTTGAAGATATGCCAAATGTCATATTTAACTCAAAAAAAGTTAGTAAAATTTCTAACTGGAAAGAAAAAGGATTAGAACAATATATAATAGATAACATAGCAGAAAAAGAAAATCTTACGAGAGAATATATTTACGCTGATCTGAACCACGGGGTCGTTCTGTCCAATTTAACGGTAACAGGGGAACTGGGATACTTGCATAATAACACAGCTAGTGTGGTAATCGGAGGTTTTGGGCTAATAAAAAACCATATAAAATTGTTTGAATACATATCTGGATATTGTCGATCTAATCTTTGCATATTTACTCCAGCCTGGAATGAAGAGATTTGGAAAAAAGTGTATGAAGAATTTGGTATTGGCACTTGGTTATTGATAGGCTTATCTTATTTATTTGCCGCAGTCGTAATTACGGTGGCTCGTCGGTTCTTGTTAGGAAACGAAGATAGGAAAAGAATTATTAAAAATATGGGGATATCTGTATGGTCAGACGGAAATTGTATTGATTGAAAGAATTGAAATGAAACGCTCTACGCTCCCTTGGGAAGCATGCATAAGTGATGCTATAAGAACTTTTTACAAATTTACAATTAACGAAACACTCCCTGGAATAACAAAAGCGAATTGTAAATTAACCGAAGATGTGTTAGACACTGTAGCTAATAATGTTAAGTATTTTGGCTTGGAGATGGACTACAGCTATCAAATCAGGATGGTTAAGTACCTAGATGAAAATGGTCACTCTAAATTAAACACCTGGCAGATTTCCAGTGATTTGATGCTTGCAATGTACACCACTCGAGGATTTCCTCTACATCATAAATTTAAAAAATATACCACTTTTCTTTTAGAGTCAGGATTATTACAACGACAACATGCAGCATTTTTCAATAAATCAATAACTCCTACCCATCATTATAAAAAAACGTTTAAAATATTTCGTTTATCAGATTTTAGAATTCATTATGCGATATTGGTTATTGGTTATACTATATCGTTAATCTCTTTTATTATTGAAACAAGATACAGTAGAAATTCAACAATTTTCAATCATCAGTTATTTTGATTTTAGATTTATGTTTTAAAGATAAAATTTAATGGACATCTTAGTACTTACTTCACCATCTTGAGAAGCTGGTATGCAAAGTTCCAAATAACCATGCTCTATATACTGCTGGCTGAAGTCAAATAGTGGTTGTTTCATCATTTCTTTACGGACTGCAGAGAATGCTCCGTCCGCTCCAATTATTAAATCGGCGTTTACTTGAACCGTATCTTTTGAGTCCATCCTAAAATATTATTTACAATGGCTTTAATATTTTTATACTTCTTGTCTTATTAGAATATAGATCAATAAGGAAAATATTAAACATTTTTTTAACCTTACGTACGTTCGCTGAAATGCAAGATATAGTATGTTAAGTAGTGGCTTTTAATACAAATTTACCGGAGGAGGAAAATAAAAATTGTTTGTATTATAATAATTTTATTCAGTGGTGTAATTAATATTTTAAGATATAACAATATTGACATAACATATTCACTGTTGCTGCACGTTTGATATAGATTCTAGTGTAACTACACTGAATTTTAGAGATTTGACACAGCTTCCTTAGTATTAGTATAAATAGCATATAAAGTTCTGTTAGAATAAAAGTAGTTTAAATTGTATTCTGCACTTTGCTTAAGAAAACAGGCAAACATAATATATTTTATTTGGTAACAACTTTAGCGCTCAGAGGACTAACTTGTGATTGATAAAGCCCAATGGGACCGGAATCAACTTTTGTTCGATGCAATGGAACCGTTTATTCGTTTAACAGAGAATATTGTGATTACATATTACTTCAAATAGAATGTATAGTTTGTAATCTTTTTTTATTATAGTAGCATTAGAATAAAGTAATGTTTTCACTTACTTAAGAAAAGTTAATGATCCATTTCGTAAATTAGATTGTACCAATTTATGGTTAAAATATCTTACCACGTTGTCATAGTTTTCTGATTCTGCAAAAAATGTAGGAGATTCTGATGTAAAGAACTATTATTACACCAGGCAAAAACAATGTAATAATATGATTTTCCTTTATCTAATATAAGGAAATTTCAATAAACACAACATGTGAAACATTTTTATATTATATTTTTTTTTATTTATTATATCGCTTTATATAGAAGTTCTGCGCATTGTATATCCCACACTGCAGGGTAGGCAGAGGAAACTTAGTGTTAACCCTGTGACCCTCCTTTCCCTACTTCTGCCAAAAATTCTGGAGGTATTACGTGTTGAGTGGCGAAACTCAACGGTGTGGTTTGGCAGGCATCATCAGAAGAAATTAAAATATAAAATATTCCATTTCCGAATCGAACCATACTCGCAATGAATTCGGTGAAAAGATAATAGCAATACCACCAGAGTTCGGTGAAAGTTCGGTGAAGCCTGCAGTTCCGAAAAATAAATATTCGCAGTATTTTATTACATTTGACACTTGACTAAAGCGTTTTATCTAAATAATATGTATATTATGTTTATAATATTTTTAATATATACGACAATTTAATATGTATTTAGTAATATAAGAGGATCAATAGAATACTCCTGTTATGAAGAATAAATTATATTAAATATTTACCTTTCAGAAGTACGCTGTTTAAATAATTTCTTCCCACGGAATAAATACACTGAAAAATATAACTATCATTAAAAAATATATAACTATAACTTAAAAACCGATTATCTATCAATCTTAACATATCATAGAAATAAATAGTTAATCTTATTGAATTATAATGAAATATTTTAAAATCTACATCTTTTCTTGATCTTTGAACTATTTCTTTAAAATGTTAACCAAAAAATATTTATCTCCTGCTTGTTTAAGCTCACAACTTGGTTTGTTTAATAAATTTAACTTAGTTAATTTAAAATCTTATACTATAAATATTTCTTATATGTAGATTAAGTGGGCTGCTAGGGTTTCACATGAGGTGTTTTAAACCTTCAATATTCTGTTGTCATCAAAAAGTGCACATAACACTAAATCACTTTTTCTAAGACGGTATAGACATATCTATTAAGGCTCAACTTGGCCGCTACGGTTCTATATTTGACTTTTACTTTTTTATATAAGCTGAAAATTTTCATCATATTCACCAACTCTTTAACGGCACTATATCATTGATATAGAGAGAAATTAATCCCTTATAGATTAGACGAGCTGTTACGGTTTTCAATTTTTCTTTAGCTACATCTAAATCACAGAACAAGATTATATAATCCAATTAAACTGATTATAATAAATGTTAGTAAGCATTATTGTTCAAAAATATCAGCACTTCTCCTATATATAAACTATACATGTGCCAAATTTCATACTCCTTCGTCCACGCAATTATGTTAAGAAAAGGTCCAAGCTTTGCTCCACTTTTAGTAGTATTTTTGTAATAGTATGTGCTTAGATCATTCGTATCTATGCGTAACTATGTCACAAACACAAGTATGAATAAATCAATCGTCAAACATCATCATCAAAAAATTTTTATCTCTAAACTGTTGAGGTATCTTGATAAATTACTTTAGGTATGAGTTTAAAACATTTTATCCTATATGCTGTTTCCGTAAAAGGAGCGCTGACGCTTCCACCCTGTATAGATAAAAAATCAGCTTCCCGCTGTATTCCGCACACAACAGGGTAGGCAGAGGAAACCTAATGTTAAGACACTCCGTTCCCCACTTTCCGCCGAATTTTGGCGGCATTACGTGCTGGGTGGTGCCTCGACACCAGAGCGTAGAAATGAAAATATAAATGTAAATAACTATTTTACTTCCTCGAGTGGGGATCGAACCCACAACCAGGCGATTTTACAGTCACACTTTACACCACTGCGACCGGCCTCACCTGTATAGATAATATATGTGTTTCCTATAAGTGAAGTTAACCATAACATTGCCTATGGTTTCGCCGTCTAGGAAGCATTGCTTCTGAAATGTGCTAAAAGTACTAGGCGATTTTACTAATAGGTGGATATTTTTGTGCCTAAAACATAGGAGACTTTTAAAAAAAATAAATTTTAGTATGTAATTTTAAGCTAAAATTTTACCTGATTCGTCCTAGAGTCGTAAGGTATAGCGTACGTTGTACCATCAGGGCGATGGATCATTCTTGCCTTCATAGGAATGCCATGTTCATTGACCATGTGGTCTTCAACACCAACACCCTTAAGTGCTTTCCGCCCGCGCACAGATAAGGCTAAGTTTATAGAGCGTCCCCGAACTTGAGGAGTTTTTCTGATATCTGCAATACGTGCAGTTTCTGTCATTAATTTTATTTTCCTTGTTCCCACACATAAAAAGAATTAGTAAATTGTACTTTAGTAATACGTACCTCTTTAGATAATATAAAATCGAGTATTATAGATAATAACATTACAGAAAGATTTACATTTAAGCTAAAACTTTCCTTCGAGATATAGTTAACAAGTACATTGCCTTTTTATTCAAATAAGCCAAATAATCCAATCTTTAATATGAAAACTTACATACTACAGTTAATTTGTATTTCTTTAACACTCTGTATAAGCACCAATTTTGTAGGTTAGGTTTGCTATCGTATTAATACATATACACTTATAACTAGCGGAGCGCCAGCGGCTTCGCCCGCTTAAACTACATGATAATGGATTTAATAAGCAGAATTGATT
>DVQM01002388.1:0-10175 GCA_018231645.1 Heliconius ricini | reverse complement strand
ATGATGAATGAAATCTCAACTCGCGAATTGCGCAAGCGCATCGAAAGTGACCGACGAGATGAGTGTACATATACATACCGTCTGCGTAATATTGCTGTTAAATTTTATTACTATAAGCTTATGTATAAACCTGTGAATTTGGTAATGGTTTATGGAGGTCGTTCAGTCTGCCATTACGTTTGAAACGTTGTTGTTAAATAACATTTATTTAATTAAAAAAAATTGAATGACTTTTATAGATTTTACGTGGATGTCAATACTAATAATATTTTTTTACCCAACATATATTTTTTTATTTTTGAACATTTTCCTGTCATCTACTCAATCAGAGTCTCAAGCTTTCTCCTTCTTTCCTTTCGACTTTTTACATCTTTTTTGACTACCATTCTTTTATTTTCTTTTCCAACGTCACAAATTTCGTATTTGTTAGTAACAACATACAGCATTTAATTATTTAACATAGCTATATATATATTATTTCTAAAAGAGCGTAAATAACTATCAAAGTCAAAACTACTATCAAAATTAAATAACTTACTCACAAAATGGTTATAACTAAGACCATAGTACTACAATCCGTGTACTAATTCCAAAAACTCGTCTGTCTATACATGGACGTGCGAACGGTACCGCATCGGGGGCAACGAAATCGTATGGCGATTTGTTCGCTATAAGCAAACCGATGTGCCTTATCGAATGTCGAAAGCCAGTGAGTGACCTTAATGACATAATCAGAGTAAACAACTCGAAATGCTTTATATATCTCAGTTGAGATTATTTAGCTGGGCTTAATTTTCTTAGTACATTTTGTCAATAATATTTTTTATTAAACGACTACGAATGCTGCTTTTGTTTAACATTTTTTCAAATTTCAAGTGTGAGTAGTGAGTTAGTTTCACTTAAAATAAAATATAATGAAATTAATAATAAAAATATACTGTAATAAAATATAATAACATTTTAAAGATGACACCAGACCACTAGACCATCGTCGAGGTTGTGCATATATAATAAAATTATAAAAATACAAAGGAATTAAAAACCGCAAATTCCGTTCAAAAGAACTTTTGACCTTTATCAACTTTGAGTCACCTCAATAGATTCGTGCTTATTCTATCAAGAGGATGTTTAAACAAGTCAGTTAAATTTTATTTATTTTGATTTTGGAAAAAACTTTTTGTATAATGATAGTTTATATAAATTGTTGTAACTGTTGTAAATTTATATTTTTTTAGATACACGTTACATCCCGCACAAAGCAAGGTAGAGTTAAGACACTCCGTTCCCATAAAGATTCTTCGCCATTCTTCACTTCAGGGGAAAGAGAATTCTGGAGGCATTGTGTATTGATTGGCGGAACTCAACACCTCGCATTGCTTCGTTACCAGACCGAGTAAATACAATATATTAAATATTTCATTCTTCTTAGTGGGGACTCGGTCCCACTTACAGCTCCATTTTCAGAACTTTCCATGTCGAGTGGTGGAACTGACCACTTGATTTGCCTCACTTTCCGTCAAATTTTTGAGACTTTCCATGATCAGTAGCGGAACCAAATGAAAAAAAATTAAATTATTTACACAAAAATATAACTATCGTCTCGAGCCACTACCGTCGCGTTAATCACGTCCCAGCCAACCTTATGTCATTATGGTATATTTTTAGTAAGTTTCGTGTATGCCCATGAATTAACTGTAAAATTATCATCACGGGTTAACTTACAAAAAAAATATCATTCATTGTTTTTGTTGCAATTTTGACCTCCGGTGACTTGTCTTCATCGCCATTTTACATACTAATTACAGTAATTACTCAAAATATCAGGAATATGAAGCTAGTATCCTATTGCTGTTCATTTTAACCGGAGGATATAGAGCAATCTACATAAACACCACTTGCGTAATCTTTTGAACGGACCTCGTAATATCCTAAGCTTGCATTTTGATTTTCAACCTTCGTATAAATGGATATATTATAGTAACTTTAAACCAAAGAAATAAAGTTTATAATAGAATACGAAATATTTTTCAATGGAAAATGCATTTGGATGCAAATAATGCAATGGAAGTCAAAACGAAAGACCATGTTGACAAACAAACAATATGGCTTCATGGATCAAGTTATTTTAGTCGGTATATGATATTCTGACCGCGGGCTCAGGATGCTTCAACGCTACGAGAATATCAATGGTGGCACAGTAACATGTCCTTTAATGCATTTCGTACTATCACGATTGTACTTTGAATTATATGCGTTGGATATTATAATATATACAGATATGTATTATATTTCAAATAATAAGTAAATATTGTTTTACTTGACGCTATATCCTGCATATAGTAGAGTAGGCAGATGGCACTTAAATACTAACCCGAGCAGTTTCCATCAAATTTTTAATGCAAGTCAAACGGCGGAACACCAGGCCGCGCTTTTTTCTCTTTAGCAGGGTGAAAAAATTAAAATATCGAAGGAATAAATTATTATTTATGGAAATATGAAGGAGAAATCGAACTTACAACGATCGACACGCTCAAACACGCTTGCGCTTTTGCGCCACTTCGTCCTCGATATCAAAATAGTGTTTTATTCTAAATTGTTAAGACCAATTAAATAAAATTAATTGAAAAAAAACTTTGTAAAACTTTGTTTGTTTGGAACGGCCAGAGTTTTTTTTATTTTAGTACCTAAACATATTTTCGATTGCTTCTGTTTGTTAACCTCCAATGCAAGTAAATTAAGTAAAAAGTGATGTCCAAAACAGCCCCCGGCTTGCGGTAGATGAATCAGAGCTCAGAAGTAGGCTTTCCATTACGAAATAAATTGTTACTCAGCGTTGTTGCGTGACTTATTTTAAGACAGGCGCAACTTAAAAGTGTTGTGCAAAATATCCAAAATTGCAATTGGCAATTGAATGAATTCTGGTTTTTACATATCTAACATCATGGATTGAAGGTCGGCGTCGCGCAGTGGGACAGCGTCTCACTTTAAACATGATCGTAGTGAATACGATCCTTGTTCAGGCGATGATAATATTTAAGTTTTAAAATTTATTGAGTCCATTCGTGGCGCAGGGGCCCAAAGTAAACGCCACTGCTTTTATAAATTTATAAGTTTAATAATACAATACTACATTAGTAAAAGCTGATGCAATGAAAGCAGCACATCTAAAAGGGCTACTTTTGCTATTATTTGTCGTTTATGTTACAACAAAATATTGAAAAAATGCATAAGTCAAATGGAAAATTTTAATCAATATTATTATTAAAAAAAATCATAATGGACGAAGGTTAAAAAAGATGAATCAATAACATGATTTAATATGTTATATCTATTATGAATTTACATATATGTATACGTAATATATATTTGTAAATTCGTAATTATAGTGACCTTATTACAAAAAATTGCATTTTTGTATTTTATAAGAAAATCTTAGAACATATATTTTATGATGGAAATTTAGTAAAAACAACAGTTACAGACTTTTTTACTTAAATTTCAATCTAATATAACTATATGTACTCAAAAATTTTTTAAGACCCATTCGTTATACTGTAAGAAATATAATTTTCTAATTAACCCTTTTTATTTTTATTATTTGAAGACTAATTGCCCAATTTCCTATAATCTTACTACTTATTTCACACCAAAACTATTCAAGTGTGCATAGTTGGTTAATAACTTCCGAAACCAATTACTGAAGGTTTTAGACCAATTTTCTACCATTAGGTGTATGGATATAATCAATAAGAGCACACCTTCAGGCAGTAAGTATGTCTATATTATATATCTTACAACATAGTGTTAGCAAATTTTGTATACTAATAATGAACAATTTTATTTGGAAAATCGATTTGCAATTATTGAGTCTGTTTTGCCGCTCGTTCATTTGCTCGTTGTTCGCTTGAACAACGAGTATAATAGTGTGTAAAACATAGTCATATTTAACTTGCAATTTAAATTAAATTAGTTTCACGCTGTATCCCGCACATAGAGAGAACCTAGTGTTAAGACACTTCGTTTTCCACTTTCTACCGAATTATAGAAGCAATGGGTGTTGAGCGGCGGAAATCAATGCCCCGCTTTGCCTCTATACCAGAGTGAAAAAAATGGAAATATAAATTTAAATAAATATTCTATTTTCTCGAGAGGGGATCGAGCCTACAACCAGTCACGTTTACAGTCACATTTGTACCCCTGCGCCACGACTGGCCGCTTCTTAAATAATATATTATACATACTTAACTTAAATGGTTCATTTGAATTTAAGTGAGTTATTAAATAACTTTTTATTTATAACGTTGATTTTTTAAAATTATTTTATCGTGGTTATAAAAGTAAACAAATAATAATAAGCTCAATAATTATATTTAATATTTATGTAGCTCTCATATAATTGTATTGAAAACAGAAAGTATGTATTTACTTATATTGTCTGAGCAAGAAATAGGATTTGAATCCACTACTATTATCATCGATATTGTCGCTTATGTTCGAATCCCATTAAAATATTCAAAAATATGCATTCGAACATGTGTTTTCCTAGCAGCATTACAGATGTTGGTCTGGTATTTATTTAAATCGTGATACTCCGCACGAGTAATTGTTACTACACGACACTACCTATACATATTTTATAAGAGAAATGCGGATTCGAGCGACTTATGGTATCTACGATCTTGTACTAATTAAGTTAGATAAACGACATTGTATATAGCAATTTACTCATATGTTATCATTAGCTTTAGATAGTCTGTAAAAGTAACAATTTGTAGTGTTTTTTTGTTTTATTTTCATACTTCTACTAGGACTGTACTAAAACAATATATTAGGTCGTTTTAAATTCCCAACCCAAGAAAAACGTTAGTTTTGCTATACTCCACTGTCTGCATCGTATATGCATAGTATATTATAATATTAGAAGTTTTTTAAAAAAAGACAATAAAAAACACATATCGTCTATATGATTCAAAACTATTTTGAAAGAGACACTATGTAAGTGCAATAGGTGATATGTATTACCTACTAACAATACTTCACACTAGTTTCCTTCTAACAGGGGCCGACACTTATACGCAACTGTCCCATGATTGACACAATTCCACTGCTTTTATTTTCACCTAAATCTACCCTTTTTTACACGAGTTCGTTAACAATATTATTATTTAGCTACTATACTTTAATATTATGTTATTATAATTATTTTATGAATGCCGACTGCACGCAAACACCATGGTCATTGTCACGTTCCATCAGATCCGAGCGTGCAAGCGAGAGCGCGGAACAAGCGATAGAGGGGGGGATCAACTTAAGCGTTCGGCTTGTGAGGAATATATTTATTCATTTATGCTTGTAGTTTAATAGCACATTATTACTTAAAATTATTCTGTATATGTGTGGATTAACGAGTGCAAATATATAATAGCTTAGGAAAATAAATATATAAAATAATGATAATTCAGTGATTAAAATTCAATTCAATTAATAAAAGTATACAATTTTTCATTAATATTTTCGCCTGAAGTGGTCACGTAAAATTATGGTTTGTAAACCGACTTTTTTGTAAGAAAATGTACTTAGATTAGATTTTTAATTTAGTTTAATAATACAATAACCTAATTAATACGTACACGCGTGCCAATTTTGCGTTAAACATATTATTGATCGAAAGTAGTATCTGGTAATACATCAGGAAGATGAAACGGACATTGATGTGAGAAAGACATAAGTAAATAACAATGGAGAAGGCTGTTCAATAGATTTCCCTTGTGTATAGTTTTTGCTTGTAATTTTTACTGGCGTTCACTGTTCTGTGAGGTACAAATAATTGAAATTTAAATAGTTTTACGTCTGCTTTTGTATTTTCACGTGCATAGTTATAGGTGATTAGAGAAGTGCATATTAATGTGTAAATACTGTTTTTTTTTCAACGATATGTTCCTGCATCTATTTTCCTAATATAAAAAACGTGAAAGTTAGTGAGGGTGGAAGTTTGTTCTACTTTGAAGCATAAACTACTGAAAGGATTTAGATGAAACTTTGCACTGAATGATATTGATATTGATTTAGTCAAAATATTTTTTTTGTATACCTGCGCTACGACTGGCCTCGCCTAAATATTTAATGAATAGTTTCTTCTTTCATTATTTATTATTATATACTGTTGTAATTATCCAGACAGCACAAGACGCTACATCCAGTAAAATTCGTCATAGGAATCTTTATTTGCATAATCTACCTCCAGTAGGTTACATCGACAATTCGACACTGTGTTTACAAAGGTCACATCTGAGGTCCTCATTAATCGTTCCATAAAAATTGAGGTTGTGAGTAACGTGAATATAAATAGGTTTCTTTGAGTAAACGTTCATTAAATGCGAGGTAATCATTAACTTTCTTGTTCAAACTGTTGACAGTTGAGAGAAATTTCGCCCGGAGCGACAAAAACTGTCAGCTAATGAAAGTAAGGGTTCTTGCAAAGGTCAACATGGTTTATGTATTGTTCTTTTAAAATATAAAACGAAGACGTCACTATGGCGTCAGTTTTGGCAGTATTCGAAAGTCTATAAATTACATCTCATTCAGGGATATCCAGTAGGTATCTCTATCTGCATCTGGTAGCAAAAATATTCCGTTCTGCTTTGTTTCCTAATTTGAGACGTTTTGTGGAACCAGGGAGAGAGAGAGAGAGAATAGCAGACAGAGGGAAAGGGGGAGGAGAAAGAGGGGGAGAGAAAGTATAAAAGTTACAATAATTTTAATTATATTTTTTGTCTAATGGTAACTGAATCCGCGTTAACTATTAAAAGGTTGTGAAGCACTAGATCAATAGTTTCATTATTACGATTTCTGTAACGAAAGAAAAACGAAGTAATAAAATAGTAGAGGCTACTAATCTCTAGCTCTGTTTTCGTTTAATTTTATCATTTCGTTATTTGTTATTGTATTTTACTTATTTTATTCATTTAAAGTAAATTTAAATAAAAAAAAAACAAAAAATAAGATGATTTTTTACACTAACTTGGCATAAAATTTCTTCTGCAATATTTAAAAAGACGTAAAATCATAGACCCTTCCCTATAAAAAATGAACCAAAAAATCTGAGTCATTTACGCATTATTTTACTATAAAAAAATTGTTTACATAAAAATAACTTTCACCTTACACAAGTTTTTCACCTTACAAAAGTTATATTTTCCTTTCTATTAGAACAAAGCTTACATTAATATACCGCCTAGCTGTTTATCTGTTCAGCTAAGTGGGTTTATTTTTGTTACCAATTAACAGCGGGACAGGTCGTAAATCTAGTCAGCTATGGCATTCGGTTACTGGGTCATAGAACTGGTTGGTACTGTCGACCACTAAAGGAATATTGTTGTAATACTTTTGATATAAGTTCTTTATATAAGCTTAGCTACGTATTTGTGTGTTAAAACAGCAACAGCTTAGTGTTAAGGCACTCCGTTTCCCACTTACAGCCGAACTCTGGAGACAATGCACGTCGAGGGGCGGAACTCGGCGCCGGGCTTTGCCGCGGCACCACACCGAAGAATTGGAAATATAAATTAAAATAAATATTTCATCTTCTCCAGTGGAGATCGAATCCACAACCAGTCGATTTTACAGTCACACTTTGTGCCCCTGCGCCACGACTGGCCACAATATATATCACCGAAAACATTTATACATAGAATATGAAGATAAGAAAATAAATATAAAATAGTATTTTTATAGTCTATCAGATTGATTGCGGCGTTTATTTATGTATATCTTGAAATTTCTCAAAATTCCAACACTAGTGGGAAACAGTTTTAAACCTTGTCAACTCCTATACAAACATTTTATTAATAAAAAACAAAATATTAAGTAATCAAAAAATATCATGTATTTAATCAAAATTGTATTCCTTTTCAGATTCTGTGGGTGGTGAAGTGATTGCGAAGTGTTTCTTTTAAATAATGCCAATAGAATTTGAAAGTACAAAAAACGTTCAAGTGCTCTCAATATAAGCTAATTATAATATTTGTGTATAATTTGCGTTTAATGTTGTGAGTGTTTCGTTGACAATATGATGACCCTATACAGAACCATTAAGGGGACCAGCACATCGAAGAGGAAGCGTCGGGAGAGAAGGTATACTTCCTTATATTTTTAAATTAATACAAAAATTATGTATTATTAGTCCTTTGTCAATATTCTATTATTATATTGTAGTAATCAATCTTTCCTAATATGTAGGTTTGTAATATATTTTAGAGTATAATTTAATTAACTAGATGCTAATTATTTGCTAATTATCCTCCGCACAAATCTTATACAATGAATACATCTTAAAAGTAAAAATCTCTTTTTAAAAATGACTTTGACATCATTTATAATGTCATTTTATAATATTAAATGAAAAACTTTTTATATATATTATTTTCTAAAAAGTTTCATACAAGTAGACTAAGTTTACACTAACCGAACTAATTTTATACAATAAGCCTGTTTAATAGCCCTTTCTTAGTCATTCAACCTCCTTTTCAAATGATCTTAGCTTAGAAACTCTGCAAGGAACAAGGGGCTTTCGCAACTTTGGAAATATGTTATTGTTTAACAAATGGTCTAGGAATGTTATAATAATGTTGATATTGTTTTATCTGAACGTGATAATTTAGAATCGGGTTCTTATCAACTATTATAAATTTAGGTTGTGTTAAAATTTTGCTGCGCTTAAGCGAGGTTTATTTTAGGAAAAGGCGAAAGTAGGCCTTGATATTGCTAGTATTTTTTTAACGATAAGTAAATATGAATATAGGTTTTTTTATCACTTAAAAATAAAAAAGACAATATGTATGTAAAAGATTGCGGTGGTCGTATGCCACTCGCTATAATAATAAAATTAAATTAAAATGGGAAACTTCACGTCTATTCTTTAAACACATCTTTATAGGTATATCGTATAAAAATACGTTACGTGGAAGTAAAATCATTTCAGCGGAGATTATTTTCTTGTGTCGTACTTTTTAGAGCGTTTTTTAGTCCGGTCTTAGTTTTTAAACTTTCTTTATATATTCCAAGTTTTCCTCAGCCTTCAAAATAAGTTGAGATAAACACGAATAAAATTATTGGCGCACTTATAGTATATATATAGGAGCAGTGTATAACGCTAATATATTTCAATAATATTGCTCATAAAGTACATTAAATCAATAAATCAAATATTACACACACTGCATAGTGCATTTGACACTTTATGCTTATAAAGTGGCATATACGTTGCTATAGTAACGCCAATGCGTATTTTTTGTATTATTGGTGGAGGATGTAGTGATTATTATAGATTGTGGGTAAGTTCAAATATACGTTGGAATAGTCAGTTGTGATCGGCCAATAGGCTTGTACACATCGGCTTGCATTTTATTCAAATGTCAAGTTCAAATTTCAATTCAAAGTTCTCTAGTTTTTATAATATTTTATTGTATTCATGTCTTTATACTCATACTTTTCAATATGCATACATATTCAAGTATTCAGGAATTATAAAAATAAATGTTCCTACTTTAATGAATATATTCAAAATTACGAAAAATAAAAAAATATTTAACAAAATTAAAAGTAGAAAAAAAAATATCATACTGACTAGAATACAAATATCTATATTAAATTTCTTTACTCTACAACGCTGAACACAATCTAAGTGAACGGCCATCTATGAGTTTACGCCGTTACGAGAGCCGTTAAGTCACGTCAAAGTTACGCGTTAACTTTCTAAAAGATATATCGGCTTATTAGTTCACTGCTGTAGCGATAGATGGAGCAACTTGCCTTATTTATTTTAAATAAATATGATAAGTAAATAGCAACATTTATTTAAATAACTTAGTTTCGGGCGGCCTTTTTTTAGGATTAACTGATTGCATAGAATTTTATACATTTACATATTGTTGAAAAATTGGCAGTTTGAGAACGAATTCCATCTTGTGGAATATTTTTTGTATTTAAATATATTTTTAATAATATAGTATAGAATAATTTATTTAGATTACCATAAAAAATGTTACAAATAATAATTTTAAAATAAAAAATAGAAGTAAAATACATTAATACAATTGTGGTATGTCTCTACCTATATCTAAAATAATGAAAATAAACACCTAATTAACTATAAACAAAATAAATTATAAACACAT
>DVQM01002387.1:0-10175 GCA_018231645.1 Heliconius ricini | reverse complement strand
TATATATATATATATATATATAGTAATTTCAAATGTTCATTGGTAATGTTTAATATATTTAAGTTTTTTATTTTTTTCAGATATGTTCAGATATGAGAAAGATCGGTAAAACGGAATGTCATAACACTAGTTTCTCTCTTCCTACCCTTTTTATTTCAAAGTATAGTGTGAAGCTAAAAAACTACTAAAGTTAACTTTTTAATATTATCAAAAAATATATTACACCTACAAAGCCAGCCAAAATAACGAGCATTAATTAAAACATCGCCAAAGCTAAATAGTTCGTAAAATCCACAATCCAACAGACCTGAGCTAAAAGCCACAGGAAACGGGAAAAGGGGAAGTTTTTTTACCTAATTTCGCAACACAAAACCTCAACTATCGCTTCCGGTGACCTAAACAGCTAAAACGAACGCCCCAATTTTACTAAGTTGGTTATACTCAACAGTGATTTGGACGAGCGGTTAGCACTTTGGCTTGATTTTATTGGGTGTTTGGACGTTACACTTTTTTGTAATATTAAAATTAAAGTAAAAGCTGAAGACGGTTGTGAGTTGGATTGGAAGGAGGCATTGAGTGTTGAATGGTGGAACTCAATACCAGGCTATGCCTCGTTACTAGAGCGAAGAAATCAAAATATATTAATATTTTCAAAATATTTACATTTAATTCCCCTGAGTGGGTATTGAAACCACAAATGTCACATTTACAGTCCCAAGTCGCTTGTAAAAAATATTTAGAATTACATTTTAATTTAAACGTACCTAAAAATTGTATTCTTGCCATCAAAATCATAATAGATCTTTAGAAAAAATCCCACAGTGATTTGTCATTAAGTTTCCTCTGTTTACTCGTAAAATATTACATAATTATATGTTAGAACAAAACAGTATCAACTTTTTACCAAAAACCATTACCTTTGGATCATGAACCTCGTATAGTTAGAAGGCGAGAGGAACTTTAAATTAAAATAAATTGCTCTGCACATTTGAGAATGTATCTAACAAACTGTAATGCGAAACTAGATGGTAGCTAAAGGTATACGTGGCTATTTGAGCTTGGATGGTCAGTCTAAATGAAGACAAAAACGGGCGAAATACATTTTGCGGTTAGATGACGGTGCACGGAAGGTATGCCTTTCGATTGGCTATTTGCTAACTTTTGGTTGGCAAAATTGGTGATTTTTTATGATCATTGATCATGCTAAAGCTGATTTAAGTAAAATAAATATTTTGCATTAAATACACACAAAATAGAGTTATTTTACACTTTGGAAGGAAAACGTAATATTTTAGTTAACGTATAAAATTTTAACGTAGCGGATTTGAAAACGTGCTTTTCTTGGAAATCATTATAGTGCCGTGACGACTAAGCCGTTTGTGCTTATTAAGCAATGTGGATATTTTTATGTACTTGGTTACACCTGCACTTATTTTTGTTGTTATCTAGACATTTTTACAGTTTTCCGCTACCAAACGATTATTACTAAATATTATTAAATTTGATTTGGCAGGAAAGAATCCTATTGATTCGATATTTTTAACATTTTTAAATATGTATCTCAACACTTTAGCTATACTACCAACACAGTATCTCATTATAATCGTCGGTTGTGGGTTCGCATATGGAAGAATGAAATAATTTCGTTTCACGGCTTCCATAACATAAATATGTTATGCTGAATCCCGCCATTTGGCATGCAATATTTAAGAAATTGACATAAAAATAGAGCACATAATGTTTCCTTTCTACCTACTCAACTGTAAGTACAATAAAGCGCGTAGCTACCTACAAAAAAATACGAACCCACTGTCGGTTTACAAAACATATTTTGGAGTCTGCACCACAACATAACAGTCTGCAATGTCATCTTCATACTTGCAATGTTATTACACGAAGTTTAAAATGAAGTTAGCTTTGTCTAACTTTTGATTAAAGTTGCTATCTTAATTATAAACCGCGGCGACGTAATACGACCATGCTTTTTTGTGGCCTCAGTATTTATGAGATTTTACAAAATGTAATTCCACATTTTATATTAAAACACGAGTATGGTAGATTAGTGCTTTTGTTTTATGAATTTTATCTAAGAGTCAAAAATATTTAGTGTAGAATCACTTTGCTTTAATTTTAGTACTATAAAATGTTTTAGAAATACTATTGTGTAGATATTGCTTATTATTTATATGTTTAGCACTTATAAATTTAAAATAATCTATAGAGTACAGAATAAATTTTAATCAATTAATCAGCCTTACGCTGTATCCCACTCACAGCAGGGTAGGCAGAGGGAACCTAGTGTTAAGACGTTTTGAGGGGCAAAACTCAACGCCGCGCTTAGCCTCGACACCAGAGCAAAGAAATAGAAATATAAATTTAAGTAAATATTTCATCGAGTGGGGATCGAACTCACAATTAGTTGGTTTCACAGTCACACTTCGTGCCACTACGCCACGACTGCCTAAGAATCAATTCAATCAATTATAAATTTGTTAATAAATTGATTTGACAAAAACTCTTGCGTGGATGGCAATTTATTGTATTTTCCTAAAATACAATAAATTTCCATCCACGCACTCACATTTAGCATTAAAAAATGTTGATAAGAATAACATTATATATATTTTTTCTTTTTGCCCATTTAAAAATATTACTTGTTGGGCAGTGATATTTAAGTTCATGTGGGGTCTTAAATATATTTAAGCCACCTTTTATCTGGGCTCCCTCATTGGTAAGCTAGGAATGGTGAAAAGTTGAATATGGCACATTCTAGGTCCCCAAGGTGTTTCCTACACCAAATTTCACGGTTTTGGTAACAGTAATTGGATTCAACCACTCAATATTCATATCGAGAAAAAGGAGATAATGGAGTAACTTAAGATAAGGCTATTTTTACGTGGACATATGTAAATATATAGGAATTTATATATTACATATATAAATTCCTATATACCCATTCCTATATATCCATCTATATTACATATATAAATTCCTAGTTGTATTTAAGGCTACAACAATACTATTCATGTAAATACATTCCCTCAAAATGAAAATGCAATTATTTAACTTATCACTCAAAATAATAACCAAATTTTATTCAAATTAACAATAAATCGTTAATATCCAAATTAACATTACTCAATCTAAGTCACAATAACTATTGAATCGTTTCATGTATTTTACTCAACAAATGATATGTAAACAATATTAGCGTATTAATCAGATGCTATTGGCATAATGGATATCTCGTCAATCAATTTTGATGCCTAATGTTGCCATGTTTGGCTCATTTTAGTGTGAAGCATTAGTTCTAACGAAATTTTGTTGGTACATACCGTACCATACATACATACGAGCTTCCAGTTGTATAAACCTAATATTTGATATGCTATCCTAATGTTCCTAATGCATAATTTAACTACGGCATTAGAAGTGCATTTCAATTGGTCTGAAATGTATTTAAAGCTGCATTTCTATTCATTATCATATTTTCTATACATATTTGTATTTGTTATAGCTTCACGCATTTGCATTTTGCTATTCTGTTTTACAATTTCCTATGAACGTAAATTACACAGATCTATATATTTTGTTTTTAAAAGTTAAGGAGTATCAATGCAAGAAAAATACTTGACTGCCTTGACTGACCCTTGATTGAAAGTGCTGATCTGATTGCCGGTTTAGGAGATCAGACACTGGCTTGGATTTGCAACTCATGTAGTTCGTAAGTTTAAGGGGCACTAAATTCGAAGTTATTCTAATGCTCTTTCGAAGTATGTTCTAGAAATGATTTGATGATAGTTACTTGACATGTGTTTAGTAAACTACAGAAATATTATGAAAAGTGAATCAAATATTTCCATTATGTTGTCGTATGTATAAGTTATGGCCACTCCTTTTTTCTATTTACCATCTTAAAGAAAGACATTGCTTGAAAAATCCAATGTAATATCGTTATTGTAAAAAATATTAATATATTATACAAAATTATTAATATATATGCTATAAATATCCATCAGGATCTTGCTGTCTCATCATTCCAGCGTTCCGTATGCAAAATCCACGTTGGCATTATATTAAAAGTTTTGAAACACGTTACGAACTACATTCAGGCAAGGCAAGACTGGGCAAGAATCGTTCTCGCGAGACTTCGGCAGCGTCGGAGTTTTGCAAACGACTTAGAACTTGCCGAATATAGCGACACTTTCGGTTTAGATGGTGGTTGTTTTACATTCGGTCTTACCTGGAAACTTTTTTGTGAAGAGTTGGGTCTAGCGTGAAAAGAGTGCGTGTTCAAATTTTGGAATTTTAATAAATTCTGAACTTTTTTTGTAAAATTGTATAAAGTATAACGCTTATGTATGTTATAAGTTGTTGGTTTATTTATCACTGTCTTTTTCCAAAGCAGAAATAGTTAGTATAAAGTTTACTTGTTTAAAATGTTTATTCCTGTATCCATATGAACATAGCAAACCTTTGATATCATTATCATAACATTTAGAAATCACAATCAGAATTTTACGTTGTTATCTTATTTATATTTGTATGAGATCTTGGAAAAGAATATAACAGGAAATAGGATATTATTTAACAATTTTTTTTGCACCTATTTTCGAAAATCGTGCGCATGTGGGAAACCTATAAAAAAGGTTACGTGTTATCCTCGTCCATGAAATCTAGTACAAGTTCGATACTTCTTAGTTGTTAGGGACTTTTGGCTCGGTCAAGTGGGACTTTCACAAGACGTGAGAATTCATATAAAGACAAAAGTTTTAAGTTAACCGAGCCTTCGAATCGATAAGTCGTTTTTTTTTCTGAATTAAAAAAAACGTTCTTGTAGGATGTTTGTAATCTTTTCATAAACCTAAATGGTTATCTGATATAGATTTTAAACGAGTAACTAATACAATTTCGGCATGTACATAATTTACCTATTAACTTAGCCTCGACCAAAATATCTATTACTCCTTGTGTAATAACCATCTTAAAACATATAAGACCAATCCATTGTGGCGCAAGGAGCAAGCGTGCTGTCTTGAACGTGACGATTGTGGGTTCGATTCCTCGAGGGAGTGAAATATTTAATATTTACATTTTAATCAATATACTAACGCACTCAACGCGCAATGCCTCAAGATTTCAGCAAAAGGGAACGGAAGTGTCTTAACCGAGAATAGAGTGTCTTAACACTAGGAACCTAGATTCCCACAAGCCAGCCTGATATTTGTGGAAAACAGCATAAAGCTATAAAAAAGAGTATAGATTGATATTGGCATCTAATAACTTGGCAGATATACAAAAAAGGCAACACGATGTTAGACCACACCTCAGCGTTCCTCGATAGCTTCACTCGGGTATTTTAGGATAGTATTTTACGATCGTATTAAGTCTTCGAACCAAATTGGTAGCGCCTTTATTGCGAAATACATAAAGATGATGGAAAACTTGGCCTAATTTTTTATACGTAGATAGATAGGTTATAAGAAATTGGATATTTTTTCTCTTTATTTTGCATTATAGGCAGATAAAACTCCAATTAATAATATAGAAAGATATTCTATAAAATGGATATTCTTTGGAGTTCACATTATAAGTTTTTTGTATAATCTAATAGAACAAAAATAAGGGTGATAAATCTTATAAGCAAATCAATACTAAGTGACTTGCAGCATTGTGTTCCACCACTCCTCGCTCCGCTATGTGGATAGCGGAGTGTCTGCACATAGGCTAACCGTAAAACTGATGACATAGAAGATTCTTAAAAATATAAAAAACAAGTATAAATATTGTAAATGTAATAGGTATTAAAAAATATATAGTTATTTGTAATTAAGTTAGGTATATACTATATAGAAAAATGTAATCCAATTCCTGTCTTAGGATATAAATACCTAGAGATAGATAGTCATGTCTAATTTATAACCTAGCTTAAGAAATAAATAAAAAAATAAAGCTAATATAATTTTGGAAAAATAAAAAAAAAAAGACCACGTGTCCGTGGTGTTTTTTTTAAATATGTCCGAAAAAGCGTGTCCGTGGTGTTTTTTTTAAATGTATCCAAAAAAAGCCACAAAAATGTCGTTAAGGTCCATTTTACATGCAAACATAAGAAGAATCTCTTCATTTGAATACTAGCGTAGTTGTCTCTTCAAATCTCTACACTCGTGCCTAATTGCCCACCCGCAAAGCTATTGTCGGTCTGGTCTAACTTGAATTTGAGATGCAATTTCTGAAGACTTAGGTTCTGAAGCAACCTTTGCTCTTTTGTTCTGTTATACTTCTATAGTGGCAGGTGGAATTGATTGGAGGCTATCATGGCGCAGAGGGATAGCGTTTGCCTGTAAGCACGATGGATATGGGTTTGATTATTTACCTGGGCCATGATGATAACTAACTTATTTACATTTACCCACTTTATTAAATGGAGCACGGCGTTAAATTCCACCTCTCAATACCCCATGTATCGAATTTACACGTAGAGAAAAAATGAAGAACGCTATTTTTAGATTTAGATATCACATTTAGTTGGAATTATTCTAGAAAGAATCATATCAGACTGGTTAAACGAAAATAATCAATGTAAAAGCAAGACTATAATAATAGTAACCGTAAAATATTTGGCAATCCCTTATCCAATAGTAAGTAAAGCCTTAGCAGGTAATTTGTAAATTGATTCCTGGCGCCGGTTTGGCACTACATCGGCCGCAATCCGCTATTGTCCGTTTCTATATTTGCATAAACGTATATGAGAGCTGGGTTTAAGATGGATCGATGCGAGGTTTAAATGTTTGGTTGCTCAGTGAGGATACGTTATTGAATATATGTACGATTATATGTATCTATTTAGGTGTATGTTGAAATTGTAAAACTTTACTTTTAAAATCCGGTGGTCCTAGTGCTTTTTACCCTCTGTGTGTGTTTTTACCTTCCTTCAGTAACATTGATATTATGTTATCAAAAGTTAACCGAGGCCTCCCTTGTCTCTCTTATCAATCACTCTTGCTTAAAATTTAATTTATTTTCATATAAAAGTATATAAACGACTAAAACAAAGTATATTTTGTTCCACACGAATAAATCAAGGAATTTCCAAAAGTGAAACCTGCTGGGAACCTGCGTTAATACAATAAATAATCATTTATTAATGTGATAGTTATCTTTAATTAACATTGCATTGCATTGCATTGGACACAAGTGGATAAATTTCACAGATGCACTTCAATATATTTGAATGTAGTCATACTGTAATAGACTTGAACCCGCGCCAAAGATGCAAAATTGATTACCGTTATTACAATGCTAAATTGGTTTCTGAAGAATGGACCTCTGCAATTTCGTGTAAAAGTTGAACATAGGATATGAACCTGGAACACTTGGAATTGATCCAAGTTTAAGGCACTGGCCCGTGAGAATATAAAGAAATATTAGGGGGCAGGAATCGACGTACAGTGGGCCAATGTTTGGTTGTAAATAGAATATCCATTTGTTATGTCCTTTCTCGAGAAAATGAATTATATTAAAAGTCCTGCTTTGACAAAATCATGCGTAGCGTTGAACAGACCTCATAATGTAATACCCAGAATACAGGTGGAAACAGACATTCTTCTGCTTACATTACAGTACTCTGATAGTTCCTGGATTCAAATTTACAGGTAACAATTAGTTATATTAACATTGAGTGTGTTTGAACATAAACTTCCCTTTCTTGAACTAAAAAAATATGAAACAAGAAACATTATTTATTTCTATAGGATATCTTAGAATGTAAGCAAGAAGATAACAGAATAATATAGTACCTTATCTTCTTTTAACTTAGCAAAATGGGTTAAAAAAAGAAAAAAAGAACGTATAATTTTACCGATAATGTTTCTACTCACCGTCCCCCGACACTGTGGACTCCCTCAACGCTTTATTAATTAGAACTTAACTAAATGAACGTATATTTATTATAAGCGTTGCCTCTGAAGAGTTTTTATACCAGCGACCCCCTTGAGACATCGTTATATTAAGTATAAATAGCCATCCTATATTGAATATACAAAGGCTTTATCGGTGCAGTGGAAGACGTGTAGAAAAGTTGGTCTATTTCTGTAGGTACATAAGCTTAATAGTGTCCGTGAACATAGCAGGGGGTAGGTAGAGGAAACCTGGGAACCTAATGATAAGAAGTTTACTTTTGTATATCTATTGGTATACAATTAATGTAAAGATAATGATAATATTTTCTTGTGTACTTAACATAAAAATATTAAAAAAAATATAATAATATTTTCTAATGTCTAAACACGATATTTTAATATTCGAAATAAGAAAAAAATAGGTTTCACGACTTATTTGCATGCGTGATATGAAATATTGTGAATCGAAGAAGACCGCCATTGTGCAGTGGGCACGGTATCTGATTGTAAACACAACGATTATGGGTTCGATTGTCAATGGGGTGACGAAATATTTTCATTTTCTTACTGTAGGCAAAGAAAACTGTGGGACGGAGTGGTTAAATACTACACATTACTAATACATACAGCATTTATATATATAAATGCTGCTTTAGTTACAGTTTACCTTTATTGTCTATATTATGATAACCTAAATTAAATATTTTCGTATAAAAACATAAATATTCACAATTTATAAAAATATTTGCATATTCAAAGTATCATAAAACAAAATATATACAAAAAAAATATACGAAAAATTAAAAGGTACAAATTTATAAGACTCCAGATTTCACCTAAGTAGCGACAGACCAGCTGGCATGAATGTGGCGTAAAGCGCGGTGACCGTAAGCGAAAGGAGACTTGCGCCAAGGATTTTTGTAGAAATTACGTAAAAAATCCAATATTCTTTAGTCCGATTTAGCTTCTGGAGTCAGGTCGTGAAACGTTACCGTTTGGATAGTTGCATATATTAGGTGTCTGCTATTTTGGTCAGTGCCAAAAATCCACTGTATTACTATTGAAATATTTCAGTAAGATTATAATATATATATATTCAAAATCAGCCATTTAGTTATTTTAATTTTATCTCATACTAATTAGCATAACTTATAAATTTCTGTAAAAATGTTTTTTTATTTTCAGTGTCCTTCAATGTTTCTCAACTCATATATATACTTAATCATATTTATTGGAGAAAGAAGTATCTCAACTCAGTATTTATATTTATCTCTATCTAGTATTTATATCTCAGTATATATATCTTTGCATTATTCATTAAGAACGATAAAAAGAAATTAAAAAAATAAAAACTTTAATATTTTTTTTTACAATTTTAAAGTGTTGTTCCACACTTAGGAAAAAAAATATTTTTAGAAAATTTAGATTTGACGAAGTTAAACCCGCGCCTTTTGGAAACCGTACGAATTCCGTCTCGCCACTTTAAAATAAAATATATAATCATATGTTTTCTAAAAGTTTTTATAATTTAAAGTAAACTAAACTAACTTCACGCTTTATCGCGTCAGAGAGAACGGAATGCCTAAAGGTACAGTCTCTATATACCTCTTTTGCCTCGTCCACTGTCATCAACCTCTTCATACATGCGCTCCGGGGGGTCCTCGTGCTTTCTACGTGACCTTCATCCAGTATCTTTGATACTGTGTTTTCGAAGGCCAACTGAGATGTCCCTCTATCTCTTTTACCCCTCATTTTTCCATCATAAATCTTTTTTGCCATTCATTCACCACTTATTCATTCGACCTGGCCAAACCTGGTGGGCACATTCTTCTTCATTCTTACCGTGACATCCTGGCTAGTACCTTGCATCTCCACACCATTCACCTTTGTTTCATTCTTTTTCTGTAGTACCCACGTTTCGCTGTCGTATAACATTATCGCGGTTGTGCTGACGTTTCGCCGTCTCATCAATACAGCTAAGGCTCCGTTAGCCTTGTTACGCGCAGCAATACGCCTTTTCACATCCATCTCGTATCTGCTATCTCTACTGAACATATTTCCCAAATATACCATTTCATTCACTTGTTCTAATATCTTATCATTGATGTTGCATTCCGTTCTTTCTTCATCTCTTTCAAAATTGTAATATTTATTTTCGTAATTACAATTAATTTAAGCTCAACCATATTAAATAAGAGTTTATAAATACATTCATTGAGGCAAGTCGTGGCGCAGCGTTACGAAGTGTGACTGTAAAACCGACTGGTTGTGGGTTCG
>DVQM01002386.1:0-10176 GCA_018231645.1 Heliconius ricini | reverse complement strand
ATATATATATATATAATATAAAGTAAGCTAAAATTATCACCAAATACGAATAAACTAACTTTCTACTAAAGAATGATTTAAAAAAAAGTAAATCGAGCACTTAAAAAACTTAAAACTTAACAATCGCACCAAAATACCTAAATGAAAATTATAATTATTTGTAATTTGTACTTTTAGCGTCGTGTTCTGATAAATTATCAGTAAAGTGAACAATCATGAAATTAAATGGATTGGTCAGTCGAGATTATTTGTATTTAGATAAGAATGTCATTTAATGTCAAATGAAATATTGGGAAGTCGGGAACGGAAGTATCGTAATGGGGAACGGATTGTCTTAACATTAGGTTCCCAGGTTCCCTCAGCCCAACCCGCCCTTTACGAGATACAGCATGGAGCAATATAATGGTTATCACTGTATCCCACACGCGATAGATGTTGTATTATTATATTTCTATATCACATGTGCATTCTTTTAATTTTGAGAAATAATATCACTTGACTTGTAATTGATATGTTATGGTTAGATAAAAGTGTTTGTTTTTCTTTAATTTTACATGAAATTTTATAAAGTATGCAGAACATTCAAATTTTAAAAAAACAATGAAAGTATTATAAATAATTAAAAATCAAATATACCAGTGCCTTAAAAAAGTTATTCCACAATAAATCTTTAGAACGATGAGGAATATAATGTTTTATGTTCTCAAAGTATCTTAATACGTATATCAATCAGGGTACGCAAAGTACAGAGTGTTTCAACACTGAGTTACTCTTGAGACACTCTGATCCCAACTCTCCGCTCATTTAAGTAGACATAACTTTTAACGCCGCGCATTGTCCACCAGAGCCACAAATGAAAATCATTTAAATATTTCTCTGACTGGAAGTAGGATCCACAAATAACAAGTACGCGTTTGTAGCAAAACAAAACGAAGCGTTGAGTTCTGGTAAAAAAACAAGGAATAATACTATTAATATTTACGAAGTAAAACAATAACGACGTCGTTTTTTGTTGCATTATAAAACAGAGATTGCTAAAGCAAAAAATATGACGTCATTAATGTTATAAGAAATATGTTTATTGAAAAAAAAATACTGGTCTCGTTAATTTTTAAATAAATTGTCATGTTATAAATTGTTTTACTTGGTGCAGTCGCCATTCCCTTCGCCGTCAACAACACGTTCATTGTATATTTAACATAAAGTCATAACTTGTTGGTTTTTTTTAAATATTTATAACATTTTTAGAAAATGCATAAAAGAATTGTCTAGTCCCGCTACGTTGTTTTTAAAAAAATCCTAAAAATATGGTTACAGTTATGGTTGCTGTATGTTTTGAATATTTGTAATTCTCATTCTCAATGGACAATGTAATGTTATATAGACATTTAAAATGTTATTTTACTATTATACAAAATGTATCCGGCCCTAGTCGCGTCGTGGGGCTCCGAGGGATCGCTATCTGCGGCGGCTGCGGCTCGCGCTCCTTTGCGTGGCTGAAACATACAAACAGTTTATGTATATCATTGTATTTAGTTAACATTATAATTTCTTTGAATGAGCTACATTAGTATTAGATTAGACCGAGTAAATATTTTAAGCATACTTTCTGTCTGTGTGACTGCGCGAGTCGCTCGTCGCTTCTTCTCTCCAACAGCTTCTAATGTAAAATAACAAGATACTATTGTTAATATTCAATAATCTATACTTATAATAAAATCGTAATAAATCGGTGCTTATAAATGGAAGATATAGAAGAAAAAATGTTATTGATGGCATTTAATAATATAATAGAACCAAAAACACTCTTTGTCTGAGCGTTAGTTCACGCTATGAGACAAAAAGAAAGATATTACACGAAACGTTTCACTATTCACTCCAAGATTATCGATTTCAATATTAGTTAACTTCAAAATTCCTACTTATCATCAAGTAAGAGGGCGAAGAAAAATTTAAAAAGATAGACTAACAACATAAACAAGTTGTAACAGGCATATAAGAATTTCGACATAGCCCGATAAAAACGTATGGCTTCGATGTCAGAGCACTTGGACAATTTCCAAGAGGCTCGGCTTCAAATCCCGCTACGTTACGAGCTAAAAATGACGTGTGTTCTTTGATATCTGGCCTTGGGCACATGGGGTTTTTGTATGAAAATAGACATTATTCCCTTGCGTGACTTCGAAAAAATATACGATCTTTAGAAGGTTGTTAATAGAAATAGAGTAAGTAACATGTAAAGATCTGATTCCGTAAAATATCTTCAAAATTTATAAAATACTCATTGTTAACACTATTATTCCTTTTTTATTTCTTTATTCTTGGGGACACGAGAAGAATACATTAAAAGTCTATTGACCCGTATGCATCTTGGATTCAAGTTGCTGTGAAATACCTTTTATATAATATAAGGTCCATTAACATTTTTGAAATTTCTTTTGTTAATTTTATTATATATTATCTTATATAAAATTCTACCTTCGTTTAAATGACGAAATGGTCATGTTGTCGTAATCATAATAAATTGGCCAATATCAATTACAAGTCACAATAGTAGTACGTAGAACATAAGGAACATACGGATCGAATATAACAATATTTAATATGGTCACTTCCCATATTTATCGTTTATTTCATTCCAATTACATTTAATTGCAATATTGTCAGTTGTCAACAAATCATCTGGAGATGACTTTTAAACGAGGCCATTAACCATCTTAATGAACAATTTCTAATAAAATTTCATTTTAAAGATAATAGCAAATCTATAAACTTTATGCATATATTCTCTTCCCATGTCAAGCTTTGTTGTTGTTTGTTGTAACATTTTTAGTTTTAATTGACGAAATAAATCGTTTCCTTTGCCACTGATTGATTACCATTTATTTCATCTTCCTGGTCAAATTGATTATATCTCTATGTTATTTATTATTTTTATTTTTACCATATTTTATTTCTCATAATTTCCTAGTAAATCAACATTTTCTATAATCTTGGGGTATTTCGTTGTTTTTTTTTATTTTATTTAATTACTTTACCTGTTATTTTTTTTTGTTATTCACTGAATTTGCCTGTATTTTCTTATTCGTTACTTTATCGTTAATACATACGACGAATGAGGCGGTTTATGTGTGCGCGCGTCGTTCTTGACAAATGGCATTTTGTTTTACAATGATAATTTTATTATTTATTTTGTTTGGAAAAACCACTTTTTCATTTTTGGCGAAATCTCTTTTATTTTAATTGTATTAAGCATTTATAGAGTAGCAAAAATTATGGTTTCATTTGAAGTAGTGATGACAAAAACACCTTATGAATCCCTTTTCTGTTCCGCAATTACCTCGCTGACGTCACTAACGCGAGAGAATAAACAAACAATGAGTGGGACTGACCTGCGCGCGGCTCCGCGGTCTCCGCTTTCCTCTTACGACCTCGTTTTAAATCGTTCGTTGCATCTTTTTGTTCTTCTACAATTGTTACCTGAACAAAAAATATGACAAAATATTTATTAAAGTATTTTTTTCATATATATCATATATTCAATCCATTTTTCTTTACTTTTTAAATATTTGACTAAATAGGAAGAAATAATAACTGACCTTCCGTCCTCTAGTTGCTTTAACTTCTGCTTCCTTTACAGCGTTTCTTGTTTTTCTGCCTTCATTAGTATTGTTTGTTTGTTTCTTTTCTTTACTTTTCCCTTCAATTCGTTTATTTTCTTCAGTATCTGTTTTCACGCCTCGTCTGGTTTTTGGTGGCACTTTTTCAACACTTTTAATACCAATGGTCTTGGCTTTTTCTTTTAAACTTACTTTTTTCTCATCTCTAGCGATAATATTATTTTTAGCACTGCGTCCTCTAGTTGTCTTCTTAGTATCAATACTGTCTTCTACTTCTGTCTTCTGCCTAGTTCTTCTAGAACTTTTATTAGGAGCTTCATTTTCTTTGCCTTTAGTGTCTATAGCTTGTTTAGTTATTTTATTTGCAGGTGTATCTTTGACTGTTTCTTCATTACATTGAGTTTCGGTTATCGCTCGAGTTTTACGACCTTTAGTACTGGCTCCTACTTCTTCATTTTTGTTTTCTTTTATATTTTTTCGACCTCTTTTAACTGGTTGCTGTATCACTTCATCTGTTATAATTTGAGTTTTTCTCCCTCGTTTTCGAATTCCTTGCTCAGATGCTGACTCATTTTTTTCTGCATTTTTATCACTAATAGCATTGTTAATGACTTTTCTAGTTCTCGTTTTGACTTCTTTCACTTCTACTGTTTTCTTTTGTTTAATATTCCTGGTAGACCTCGGATTTAATTGCGAAGATGACTTGGTGATGACTAAACTAATTTCCTTTGCTTTTGTTATTTTCGGCGTGGCTGTTGTGGGTTGAACTTGACGCTTTTGTCTCGTAGAGTTCGTTTTTATAGGTCTCTTTTTCACATCAACGATAACTTTTTCTTCTTTCGTAGTGGATTTTGGTATAAGTGCTGGAGGTTTTTTCTTTACAATTATAGATGACCGTCGTTTTTTAGTATTTATCTTTCGATCCGGTGGAGGGCTTGAAATAGGCTTGCGACGAGTTCTTCTAGGTTCCGAAGATTTCACTGTCATAATCTCTATTACTTTTCCCCTACGATTATTAGGTTTAATATTAGGCGAGTTGTGATGCGGTTCCAAACGCTGTATGGGCGACACTCGTCCTAATTCTCGAGCACCAATAGTGTCATTGGCTACCGTGCCACCACCCTTAACGGGTGTAGAATGTAAGACTCGCCGTTTTTTAATAGGCAATTTATGAGCACTGTATAGTTCTGATACGGTTTTATTGACACCCAGTGATTCCTGAGCGATCAAAGTATTGTTTCGCACCCTCGTTGTTCTCAAAGGGGAACTCCCCGCTATAGTGTCAGTAGATAACTTTTCCAATTCACGGGTTAAATTGGATTTAATAACCGATTTTTTAGGTGTCGGCTTGTTATAGGTGCGCTTTTTCAATTCGTTCTCAAGCCATTCCTCCACGTTGTTGGTAATAGGCCCAATAGAGTAGTGCAATGACTTTGCGTTGCGAGCTGGTTTAGTATGCTTGCTAACTTTACTAAAACTTTTTGCTTTTTTATAGGAGCGGACTCGCGGTTTGCCCATTAGTAGGTCAAATGTACTGTCCAAATTCGAAGGCTCATAGAACAGCTCCTCGACGCCACTGAGATCACTCAAGTTATTTCTTTCTTCTTGGTTTCTATACAAGTCTTTAACACCTCTCACTTCCGTCAAGTCGTTACGAGGCGAATTTACGTTCAAAATATTTTTAACTCCAGAAACGTTGCTCAAGTCGTTACGAGGACTACTTCTGAACAAGTTCTTGACGCCTCTTATATCTTCTAACGTATTTTTGGGAGATTTGCCCTTGCTGCCTTGGAACAGCGACCTGACTCCCCAAACCTGTCTCAAGTCGTTATTCGGCGACGCAGCGAACACTTCCTTAACTCTGACATTACTCAAACGATTTACAGGTGACTTTCCGAATATTTTTTTCACCCCTGACACATTAGTCAGATCGTTCCTTAAAGAGTTTCTATTACGAGGTGTTCGTAGTAACTCTTTAACTCCTCTTACGTTACGTAAATCGTTTTCTGGGGTTTCTTTTCTGAATAATCGTCTTATACCGCTCAGATTGGGACTGTTTCCGGGAGAGCTTATTGGGCTGACGAAAACTTCCGGTGGAAAAGCTTCAGTGTCATTTAACAGGGAATTATCCGGCGTCCTTCCAGTCAGAGCGGTCGTATTCCTTTTATGTTTCAAAGGCACCACTTCGTCATCTTCAAACAATTCTTTTCTAGAAAATTCTGTCATACTTCGCGATAATTTTCTTTTAACGGGACTGTTAAACAGCTGCTTGACGAGGTCAGACTCGTTGAGGTCGTCGATGATAGAGCGTTTGGACGTAGGCTTCTTGGCCGTAGAATGTTTATTTTTGACACCCTCTTGCACCAACTTCACTGCACTTTTAGGCGTAACGATCTCTTCATCTTGAGATATTTGGTTATATTGTGGTGGGGACGATTTTCTGGCTCTCTGCGACTTGCGACTGGGCATACCTAGCGACCGGGATTTCATACTTAATTTGGGCTTTTCATTACTAGATGCAGCTGTAGGTAAAGTTTTCCTCTTTCCCCGTATGAAAGAACTTTGGTTTAGCAGACGTTGTATACAGAGTATGGGTGTACGGGAACCGGACCCGGGACTGTCCGCGTCTGCCTTGTTACGGGAGGTCCGCGGGGAATCTACGGATTTTACGAACACGGAATCCCCGGCACCGTCCTCTATAACAAGTACATCACTATCTTTCTCGGACAGCTGTTTACTCCCTGTAGGCGACAAAACCAAACTATTTGAAGTTTTAGATTTACTATATGGTGTGCTGGATCCCGCCAGGTTATAAGATCTAGTTTTCCTTTCATTTTGTGGAGTATCGAACTTCAGTGACGCACTATTTGAATCCATTGAATTATACATTGTTGATGCAGATTCATTTGAATTTATAGACACTAAATCCACTATGGAGTATGATTCTATGTTCCGCGATGTTCTCGGACTCAAAGTTCTAGTTTTCCGAGTCGAAGTCACCGTGTTAAAGCTCTGTTCCGACATTGTATTCGTGGACCTGCGGGAGTATCTCGACGAGTCCGAATCGGTATTTTCCAATGCTTTCTGCACTATCAAACTACCGCGCAAGGATTTCCTCGCTGGTGAAGACTCACTGATCACAGTACTAATTTCTGACTGTACAGGCGAATGTGCATACGTAGTTCCAAGGGACCTCTCTAATATCTTACTGCTTCTTGAATGTATAGATTTCCTCGGAGACGGCGATGTATCTGTATAATGTAAAGTCATATCATCATCTGAAGCGGAGTTGTAGGTACATTCGTGCGTCAATATGATGTCAGACGAACGTTCCTGCCCATCGTCTTGTAAGTTACTCAAGTCGAACTTAATGGATTCCGTTTTTCTGTTAAGTTTGTTTGCAGGATTTTTTAGTGATGACTTCTTTGGACTCAACAGGCTTGGGGACTTAACGGCAGTGTGGCGTCCAGAGCGCCTCGTGGCAGTGCGAGGCGTGTCGGAGTCGGTTATTTCAAGTATCGAAGCCTGAAATAAATACATTATTTGTACACTTAAAATATTTATGTCACATCACTATTTATTTTTATTTTTTAATGGCTATTAAGTATATAAATAAAATTAAGGTTATTTCAGCATCAAAATGAATTTGATTGAAATGACCAAGATATTGAAAACTATTTTACCATACTTTAGTTGTATACCTTTGTAATGCTTTATCACAAGAAATAAATACTAAATCAACTCATCATACTACTACTAAATTAATTAAGTAAGTATGACAATCAAAAATAAATCATATCGTAAATCGTAAATTCAATGTAACAATGCTAAAATAATGATAAAAATAGAAATCAATGCAATTCTCAAAAAAAATTACCTATAAGAAAATAAATTAATATCTTCGTTCATTCGTTAATTTTATATTTATAAGGGAAACATACCAAATATAAGGTTTACAAACAATAGAAATTTTAAAAAATTGTATACAGTTCAGTGTGACTTTAAACTTGACTGGTTGTAAATCAAACATTTATTTTCTTTTCTTCGCTCTGGTTCGCGTGGTTGAATTTCGCAACTCAAAATGTAATGCCTCCAGAACTAGGAGCAAAGTGGGGAACGAAGTGTCTTAACACTAGGTTTCCTCTGCCTACTCTGCTGTGTGCGGGATATAATGTGAAACTGATTAAGATTTTTTTAAATGTAACTTAATCGTTTCAATTAAGTTTTTATTAACGTTTCAATTAAGTTTTTACATAAAAAGTGCAGAAAAATCTTAATATAAAATAATAAACAACTAAATTGCATAATTTAAAAACAAAATGACTATTTTACTAACTTCACTATTCCTTAAGCTGTATGCACTAGTTCTCTTCGGAGTAACACCAATAACACCCTTTGAAATTTTACGAGTACTCGACGTGGTTTTAGGGGTTTTGGAGGTTTTCGGGGTTTTAGGAGTCCTCCGCACGGGACTAGGCCTCTTCGGTACAAAACCAGGTTTAGGAGGCGTTTGCTTGCCCTTGGACGTGTGCCCCGTCATCAGCATGATGGCTGCTTGCTTTGTATGATCTAGCGATGATAACACAAAATCTTTTATCACTCGCAAATAATGGAGAAACATATTTAATACGTAAAACAATATAACCACGATATCATTCAAGACGCGATTCAGCTCTATATGGTTAAGCTAACTGTCATTTGTAAGTGCAACAGTTAGTCGAAATCTATTTTTCAGTAAAGACCGTGACTGCATTACGTCATTGCACAATTTTATTATTCAAGTTCTAAGTAACTTCAAATGTTACATTATTATTATAAATAAATCAGTTCAATAATTATTGAGGCTAAAAAACAAAATGCGTCCGATTGCAGTATGAGAAAGTGATGCAATGGCAGTATAATTTCTTACATGTTATAAATAAAGTGAATTACAAAATATCGCTCAGCGGCACATATGTACGTATACATTACGTGTAGTCTCATGCAGGTTTTGTTAACGCGGGGTTAATAACCGTTGATAGAAACGACGATTAAACATTTTTTATTACTTTGACTAAGCGTTTGGCTTCTAATTTGACTTAACTTGAAATATTTATTTATTTATTGTTTTTTTTTTTTGCTTCACGCTGCATCACTCATACAGTAAGGTCAACAGAAAGAAGCTAATGTCAAAACACATCTCACGCTGCACTTTGTCTAGATTCGAGAAATGAAAATAATTAAGTCTTTTGGTTAGGAATTGAAACCACAACGCTCGTGTTTACAATCAGCGTTGTGTCGTTGCGCCGTAGCGTCCTATTGATATAATTCAAAGCATGAAAAAGGAGTCTTGGCAATAAGTGAGAACTCTCACATTAGACTCTGGCGCTTCTCTACGTTCCCAACACGAAGCGCACGAGGAGCCACATTTTTTATGAATCTTCTTAAATTTACACTGATTTATATTACTTACGAGCGATAATGTACATTTGTTATTTAACTAAAGTATCACAATAGTTGACAAAATAGTTTTAAGACTCCGACAATGAGAAGACACCGTTTCGGAAGTTGTAGCCCTCACGTGCTTACATGTGCTGCTGTTGTTGTACAGAATGATACTAAACAATGTCACTTTCATGTCATGGAAAAACATACTAATATTATCAAATAATATTGATAATATTTGAATTTTGAATCGAGTCGTCCGCTCGCCGAGTGTTTACTTATTACGTGACGGTTATTGAGTAAATTTGTGAAGCTCTCGGTTTTCGTACAAGTATGGCACCATAAGTAGATGGTGCTCCTCTACATTCCTCCGGGAACCCACACGCCAATTTCAGCATTCTACCACGTGTAGTTTCGGCGTCCTTCATTCAGATCGTACACTGTACAAATAAGTATATACTTACATTTGAAACTGTTATCATTTATTATATGTTTTAGTTAAATTTCATATAATTATATGTTTTAGTTAAATAAAGCCAGTGCGCGCGTTCGACACATATTTCATGTTTATAGCCAAGGGGTTTCCCGCGTATGTTCTAGCAGCTGTAATGCTCTTATGTTGTCGTTTCCGAAAGCCTCACTCAGAAACCTTTCAAGTGGTGTAATATGAAATAACTATTTATTTATAAATTTAAATAAACTATATTTATATTCGTACATTAGAATTAGATAAACAGGTTCGAAAAAGAGGTCAGTTGCTGCACAGGGGCACCAGTGAGTGGTTGTGGGTTCTATCTCCACTCGAGGAAATTAAATATTTATTTAAATTTATATATCCATTTTTATTTTATAATAATTTATATGTTATTGGTATTGATGTGTTCGAATTTTGAGAATAATATTATTAGCGCATTACTTTCATAACATGATGTCGTGTCATGATGTCTTGACAACCAGCGCTAATATTATAGTTCATATAAAAGGAAATATTAGTTAGATTTGGGAAATTATTTTTGTGTTGGGTAGCCCATTTGCTGAAGAAGGCCAAATGCTGAAAACACGACACTCACCTATTTTGGACGGCGCCTGTATCTTGGTGACGTTGCCGGCCGCGCGCAGCAGAGACACGCGC
>DVQM01002385.1:0-10177 GCA_018231645.1 Heliconius ricini | reverse complement strand
TATATATATATATATATATTTCACATGCGCCATCTATTTAAATTTTTCTAAAGTATATAGCCGAAAGTTCGTGGTAATTGTCATGGAAAGCTTTTACTCATAAACGTGCAAAATGTACATCATTAACAGATGGCGGTAAGCGACGTGCTCCCAAATCTTATATGGACTCCAAATATAATTGAAAAAACAAATTTATAATTAAATTTAGTATTGGTTTGATATACAGGTGTATAATTTTTAATATATTTGAACTAACTAACTACCTACTTAGGGGTGTGAGCGTTGTTTATTTCGTAGCTCTGATAACAAGACAAAGCGTAGCCTTCAGTAATGTCACTACCACACAACACACACACACGCACACAACAGGACAGAAGGAACCTAATGTTTATACACTCCGTTTCCAGTTCCAATTCTATCTAACCTACGTATGTTTCTATTTATATATAAATATGTGCATGTGATTAAATGTCTTCATACGTCTCTTATATACTTGTGGGTATAAGTTCATTTTCATTTTTTTTTTATTTTAAAGAAAATGCATATAAGAGAGATCGTACTCTACACCGTAGCTTTTCCAACCTTGATATGAAAATTATTCTGTCGAGCTGGGAATATCGGAAATGAACCCAAGAACTACCTACACGGTCACATACTTTCACTATTATATCATGGCGGTACCAATTTAATTAAACCATATTAAGTACTAAAGGCTATCGTTCCGCAGCGGCTCAGCGTGTGACCGTAAACAGTATCATTGTGGGATCGATTCCCGAGCGAATTAATTATTTAATATTTCTATTGTCCACGCTACCATTATAAAACAAAGCGCGGCGTTAAATATCGCAACTCAACAAGCCACTTTATGCGAGATAGAGCGTGAAATTATTATAAAATTTAATTAAATAAACATAAAACATAAATCCTGGAAATCAAATAGTCCGGTAAGTTGTCCAACTATGCGTTATTTATGAAACCTCTCAATATAAATCAAGTGGAATAATTTTCAAGTACTTGTAAAGTGCAGGAATTTTATCACTCGGAAGCAAATTATGGAAATTAGCTTAATATGTTTATTAGTTTCAGTTTATTAATGAAGCACAACGTCTGCGGCTGTAAGCGTTACGGTTGTGGGTTCAATTCCCACTCTGAAATCGGGAGACTGAATTATTTTCATTTTCTCGCTCTTGTAATGGGGTGAAGCCGGGCGTTGAGTTCCGTCACTCCACACGCAATGTCTCAAAATGTCAAAGATTGGGTGAAAAATGAGAATCCTGCTTTATGTGGGATAGTGGATATAACTACAAAATACCTTTATATATATTCTCCTTTTACGGGAACAGAATATAGGGTAACATATTTTAAGCCTATATCTAAAGAAATTAATCAAGACACCTCAACAGTCCAAACGTTTTTTTCATTGTTGTTTTTAGGATGTTTATTCATAAAATATTATTTCGTGTAACGCAATGACTTTTGAACTTTGAACTTTGCCGCCAATACCTACGACTCGATTTCGGAATGACGCGTATGCGGCGGTTTCCCTTTGATAGGTTTATGTGTGTGTGCGTCATTCTTGACAAATGGCGTTTTATTTTACAACGATCATTTTATTATTTATTTTGTTTGAAAAAACGCTTTCATTTGTGGGTAAAAAACATATAAGGCTTTTATGAAGTGTTAAAATAGTGGTTTTATTAAAAGTGGTACTGCAGCATGCACCTGCATACAGCGTGTAGGTGGTATATAAAGCGTAAAGGTGAAAATCATTAGTATATGATTAAATACTGGCAAATATATAGATATACTTATATATATATATTATTTTTCACCCATGCATCCTATATACAGCAGGATAGGTATAGGGAACTTAATTTTACGACACTCCGTTCCCCACTTTCTGTCGAAGTGGAACTTCGCCTGAAAGTCTTGTTATCATAGCGAAAAGATGAAATATTTCACTCCTTTAAGTGGAAATCGAACTCTCTTTCCGAATCGAAGTCCCTTCGCCAGGACGTCTAAAATATATAAATATAGATAATACATAAATGTATAAAATATACATTTGAAAATACTCTATTATATATAAGGAATATTATATCACAATAAATCCCATCACGTCCTCAATTGCTCCGTAGTGATCTATTCTATTAGAGCGGTCTGCTCAGGCGGGCTTTGTGCATTGGTATTATGCAGTTGACAGACGTTCAAAAGGCCGTCTAATGGGTTTCCCTTTTTAATATTGTTTCCTTATACAAGATAAAGATAAATATCTATCTTTTGCCGTCTCACCGCAGTGGGGTTTAGTCTGATTGTACTAATCGTCTAGGATATTGTCTTTGATTATACTAAAATGATTGTTCTGTGTTCGATTCCCACTCATGTTAAAGATTTTGTTTTGAATATTTTTTGTGAAACGAAATGCGGTGTTAATTTTCGAAACTGTTGAGTACGGGTGAAAAGTGGAGTAATGGATGTCTTTACATTACATTCTCTCTGCCAACCCTGCTATGAACGAAAAAACCGTGATACAAATGTAATAAATAGAAAGCGTCAAGCAAAAAAAAAATCAATTAAGTGCAAGTCGGACTCACCGAGGCTTCCGTACCAATTTCCTTGATTGTAGGTCAACGGGAAGTACAAATTATAAAAGTTGACAATTTTAAGATTGCAGGCGTATACACTCGTTTTGGATGAAAATAACCACAAATATAAATTGGTAAATATTTTTTTCTATGAAACACCTATAAATATTAATATTTCTCACCAAGTCTCATACCTGTACGTCCATAAGAAGTATTCAATAATAAAAATATAAAAGAAGTAGAAGAAAAGTATGTAACTTTCATGTATAATATACACATTTTTAGTCATAAGATGCAATATCGTTTATTACGAACAACATTTTTAATCAGCCTATCGCCGTCCACTGCTGAACGTAGGCCTCCCTCAATGAGCGCCAACCAACTACATATGGAAACCAAATATTGAAATTTACTTTGTATAAAAATCAACTTCACGCTATATCCCACATAATGTAAAGACACTCCGCTACCCATTTTCCGCTATAGTTTTGTGATGAGTGGCCTTAGTGCCTGAGCGAAGAAATATAAATACTAATAAAAAATAATTCATTCCCTAAAATGGGAATCGAACCCACAAACATCGTACTACAGTCATCTTTATGCCCCTGTAAAAATTCACTTGCACTTTTTAATATTCTTTTTTATAACGCGGATATAAATGAATCTGAAGGACCTTAGTTGTATAAAATGATGGTGAGATATGGCTATGACAGACAGTGTAGGTACTGTAGATTTTACAAGGTGATTTAGTCTTTAATATTTTATATTAATTAAGCTGTTTAAACAATCAATTCATATTGAGTTCGAGGCACGTCAAGGCACAGCGGCACCACGTATGAGTAGACGCATAGGTTATAAGCTCCATTTTCATTAGGAAGAATCAGTTATTATAATTTCCTAGTTCTTGTTATAAGACAATGCGCGGCGTTGGGTTCCAACGCTCAATATACAATATCTCTGTGGATAGTGGAGGATGAATTATCTTAACATTAGGTTCCCACTTTGCTATTTGCAGGATACAGCGGTGAGCATTTTAAATATAGATTTAACAAAACGACATATAAATACCTTGTTTACTCACCAACAAAGGCTCGACTTGCGTCTTAATTAAATATTTTACATTACATAGTTTGTGCCACATATGTACGAGTATTTAAGTTATTTTTTATTATTATTTTTTGTTAATCATTTTGTATCTTATTTATATTTTTAGAGGGTTAGGCAGACGGAACTTAGTGTCAAGACACTCCGTTTTCCACTTTTCGATCAATGTTCGGCACTTAACGAGTTGTGGGATTCAACGCGGCGCTTCGACTTGTTACAACAGCGAGAAAATGATAGCAAATCATATCTTTGAAAGGGATTTGAACCCACAACTATCGTATTTAGAGGTAGACACTGTGTTGGTGCGCTACGACGCGGACGTATTCGAGTCTTTGAAGTATTATTATAATTAAGGCATTGCTTTCTCGTTTTTGCTATTATTATTTCTGATGCAACCAAGAATAAGAAATGACAGGTCTTGGCCGTCGTGGCGCTGTGAGACGTACGTATGACAGTTCAGTGGTTGTTGGTTCGATTCCCATTTAGAGGAATGAAATATTTAAAATATCCATTTCTCTATTATAATAACCAGGTAAAGCGCGGCGTTGAGAAACGTGTAATAGGTACCTCGAGGAGCAAAAAGTGGGGAACATAGTACCTTAAAGGTATAGTACCTCCTTTTCGTGATATATGCAGGAACCATCATAAAACAAAACTATATAATTATAGTTCCTCGTTGTATCCCGCATGTGGCAGGCTATGCGAAGACAACTTAGTGTTAAGACACTCCGTTCCCCATACTTTCCGCCACTCGTTGCGCTTTATTTTCGAGATATGTGACAAGCAAGCGAGTTGGGTGGCGGAATTCGTAATCGGAAAATAATCAACTACACCAAGTTGGAATCGAACCCACAACCACTTAAGTGCCACGTTCACCGGGAGCTAGATATGTAGTATCAATACTATCTACTTCAAATATCCTTTATATGAATAGGTACTATATTGAAAAATAAGAGATACTTCTATGTCAGCAAAAGCTAACTGGTACTTTAGTCTTAACATTTTACCTTTGCAATATCAGTTTCCTAGTAAATTTCCTTATATTAAACATTCATATGAGGACCAGATATAGCTGACTTTAATCTTTTGTAGTTTGTACGACAACTTGAGTAGATATTATCTTTTTATTGCATCATATAAGGAATAGAATATAGGTCGTCGTGGCTCGGGGGCACAAGGGCGCATTTCCACTTGAAGAAATGAAATATCTAATATATTCATTATTCCGCTTTAGTAACCGTTCTGAAACTCAGCGATCCCTCGAGCGGCGAAAAGTGGGGGACGGAGTGTCTTAACACTAGGTTTCTTCTGCCTTCCCTGACTTAAGGTGGATACAACGTTGATATGAATGAAGCTCATGCCGTCGTAGACTGCATCAAAGTTAAACATCAGGTTTAACGTTGTCAAATGTAAGCAATTTTTAACAAGTGTTAACATTCTTTTTGCGAGTTAAATTATATATTACGATATTTGAATTAAATCGCATATTTAATTCAAATATTCTTTTTTCTTTTTTTTTCAAAGAGGGTGTTTTTTTTTCAAAAAACGCACAGGGCCGTGGGCGGCAGTGATCACTTACACCAGTTCGCTCGTTTCCCTTGTCTTTTTCCATAAAAATAAAACCATTTCCTACTTGCCTCCAAATCCCCTAGGCATTGCATGGCGGAAAATATTAAATATTTCATTCCCCCGATTGCCAATCAAACCCACAACTATCGCGCTAACAGTCATACACATGACGGCGTGAAATATTATAATTATTATTTTTTTATTATTTTTTTACTTTAATGCTCTGGCAAGACAAAACGCGGCAGTGCTTTCTGAGACACGAAATCACGCAATGTCTTTAATTCCGATCGACAGAGGTGAACATTGTATCTTGATACTTCTTTCTATCCATGCCATATCAGATAAAAATACTACCTAAGCATAACATTTAAAAAAAGTATACTGATTTAGAAAAAAGTATCCTTGATCGAAGAAATAAGATTTATTCAGATAAAATCATTATTTCCAGTGGAATCGAAACTCCATTAATCGCGTGCACTTTTATTATATCCCTCTCTTTTATATTTTTAATGACATTTCTTTCTAAATAAGCGAAGTAGTTAGTTCAATTTGGTGTGAAAGGTTTCAAGAAGTAGTATCAGGGGCACAAATCAAGGATGGTTCAAAGTTATTTTTTTATTGGCTTTGCAAAGAAATAATTTATTTCTATTTCAGTATAAGATATTTTTATATTTAATTGTGTCTTCTGAGCTATAGGCAGTTATAAATTAGTATAACGTCACTCAGTTCTTTTTTTTTTTAAGACACTATGTGTTAGGTGGCGGGACTCTACGTCAAACTTTGGGTAACGTAAAAAAAAGTAAAGATTTTTTTTGTATTTTAAGAAGATACATATTATGTTGAATTGTTGAACTCAATGTGGTCATTAAACCTTTTACCAATTAGATATGATAAATATTATTTCACAGGTAAGGCAAGCAGATAGAACTTAATGCCTAAACATTCCTTTCTCTACTTGCTGCTTAATTTCGAAATCATAAAGTTTTGAAAAGCGGAACTCGAGTGGCGAATCAAACTTGCAACCTTCTCGTTTATAGTGAAACGGGCCCACTGCATCACAACAATCTATATTTATAATTTTAACTTTTCCAATTGAAATGAACAAAAATGACAATACTAATACAAACTCAATTTAATTACAACAATAATAATACAATTTCGTAGATAAATGGCAAGGTTACGATTTACATTTAACAGCACGGTGTTAAGTTGCGCCTCTCCATTTCTCGAATTTAGTCGGAACACGAAGACGAAAATATCCTTCGACTTTCTAGCCTGTTTACTTTGATATAGAAAAATAAACAGCGAAAAATGAAGCGGCACAGTGTTTGACTCTAAACGTAACGATCGTGGATTTGAATATCACTGAGGGAAATGAATTATATTTATTTACTCATGAGCTTCTTGGTGCCAAGATAAAACGTAGAATGCTACGTTTTATAATCAATGGAGTTCGAGAGTGAGGTAGGGAGGGTTTTTCTACTAGAACACTTTTAGATATATGCAGGATACAGCGTGAAGTTAAAAATATATATCCCTTTGTTTATTGTTAATTTCAAATACATATTTTATTTTTGAAAATATCTGTCTTTCACATAGAATGCGTCGGTCGTTGCGCGGCCTCAATTCGAATTGATTGACATTTAGGGTTCCGTACCTTTTAAGGAAAAAAAGGTACGTATAAGACCACTTTGTTGTACGTCTGTCTGTCTGTCTTTCAAGAGCACTTATCTCAGGAACGCTTGGAGATATCGAATTGAAATTCGAACCATGTTATCAGATCTACGACCACATGATTATCCGAAAAATTGTATGTTATCGAACATATCGAACACTTAAAAAAATGGTTTTTATCGCAAAAAACGCGTAACTCGACAATAAAAAGGGAATCCAAATTAATAGGGCACAAATCTATCTTTACGAAAATTGGAACCTAGCATCTACAAGTAGTACTAGTTCTGGAAAAAAATGAAAACTACAGATTTGTGGATATATTTAAAAAATGATGATGATGATAAAAGAGGTGCAAAAATTGCTATTTAGGCTGTTAGTTCGAGTGAGCTTAAATTTCAGAAAAGGTTTAAGGCCTCCAATTTTTGTACGAAGCCCTTGGTGGGCGAGCTGGACTCGCGCTTGTCCGGATTTTTTTATAACCTGAGGTCAGCTCTGTTTTATCAAACGTCAGATATATGACAAGTTGCAATTTTACCAATTTCAGAGCTACTGATTTATTTTAGTCTAGTGGATTTTCTGTATATGTTTTTAAGTTTCACACTGTATCCTGTACACAGTAGTGTAGAAAGAGTGGTAAGAAACTTAATGTTAAAAACCGCTCCTCATTTTCTGCCTAATTCTGAGGGCTATGCTTCTTGAATGGCTCAACGCCGTGTTTTGCCTCGACAGCGAAGCAATGAATATATTAAATAGTTATTTCCTGTAGTGGAAGACTACGCCACGACTGGCCTCAATAATTTTTCAATATTTCTGAAATATATTTTTCTCTCTTTTTTTCTCACTACATGACTTTCAGATAACGTAGAATTGGAACTACGCGAAGAATTTAAATGTTGCTTGTATTGATTTCTCCACTCTAGTGAACAAATCGCGGTGTCAAGTTCTACCACTTAACACGCAATGTCTCGAAAATTGAATAGGCCTTGGGGAACGGAGTCTCAATACTAGGTAACCGTTGTTTACCTCGCTGTGGAAGAAACAACGTGGAGCTCCTTAACTTCATATAATTAATATTTAAAACGTAGTAACATAAAATATGCTCTAAATTTCAATTTTCAGGAACTTGTCGACATTATGTTGAAACGTATGGACGTGGACTTGGACGGTGTTATAAACTTTCTAGATTTTCACACGTCAGTTACGAAAACTCCTTCGCTACTGGAGAGCTTAGGCTACTGTCTGCCCGAGAGGCCAGCTGTGTACTCGTTCTTGGCCACTTGGTGCCCAGTGTGGGGCAAAATGTGATAAAAATATTAAATAAATTTTATAAATATTATAATTTTATTATTATATTTTCGTGCATATATATGTGTAAAATTTATAACAGTAATTTATATGATAAATTAAATAAATCAATATTTAAATTCAAAAGTCATTTCACTCGCCTAAACTTATTTTTATATTATAGGAAAAAAAATAATAAATATATATGTATATGTATGTGTATATATATATATATATGTGTGTGTGTGTATATATATATATAGTCGTATTAGGAAATTCGCATCAAAAAACATTCATTACCCTGTGGTTCATTCCGCCTGTAAATAATTTCTCACTATAATCCGACGGTTTTGGGTTCGATTCCGATTTCCTCCACTCAGAAGAATGGATTTTTATTTAATAATATTTTCATTTCCTCGCTTTAATACCAAAGTAAAAGCGTAGCGTTGAGTTCCGCCTTCCAACCCGCAATACTTTGAGCATTCGGTAGAAAATGGAGAAAGGTGTGTGCTAACACTAGGTTTCCTCTACCTACATCCGCATACAGCAGCGTGAAGCTGAAAAAGAGAATTTTAGCCAAATAGATTTTCACTGTACTACGGTAGTATTTTTAAATGTCAAAATAAAATGGATGGCAGTAGGAGATTTTTCGAAATTGCACCTAAAAATATAGTCGTGGAAATACTCACGTCCTGTCGAAAATTTCATACCATACAGCGCAGTGAAGTGCTATTTAAGTATAGAAACTGCAACGGCATTGCATTAATTTTTGTTCTGTTCTTTTGAACCTAGAGTTAATACAGTTCGATCCCATTAAGGCACTTACGAGTGCGTTCCCCACTCTTCTCTGAATTCCTGATGCATTGAGGGCAGAGTGACGAAATGAAAATACTAAATATTTTATTTCCTCGAGTGGGAAGCGAACCCACAATTTGTTACATTTACAGCCGCACGTTTGTGCTTTTGTTCCACTACTGTTATTAAATCACTTCCAGATATCGTCTACTACCTTCATTTTTTTGTGAGGCCAACATTTAAATATAAGATAATATTAAACTATAAGTATCAGTTGAACTTTCTCATTTTTAAATAACATAGAAAAGCAAATGTCCTAAAAAAAACGTCATCAGAACGAGGAAATAAATATAATTTAACATTGCTTCTAGTGGGAATCGAACCCACAGCCGTCACGACACTTAGAAGTTATACCGCTGCACCAAGACGGCATCAAATACTGAATACGCTTATTCTGATGTTTTTTGTAGCTTCACGCTTTATCCATAACATAAGTAGAGGGAACCTGGGAAACTAGTGTTAAGACATCCATTCCCATAAAGATACTTCCGTTCCCTATATCTACGTTAAGATAAAAATTTCAAGATTTCTTGAAACTTGTTATAAAATGTTATTGAATCGTGAGGGCTTGACCTTCATAGCTTTTCTTTCAATGATATTGCATCTTGGCTTTGTTTTTTATTTTATTTCATATATAAGTATTTTTTTACTCTAATAATATAACTACTCTAGTCTAATGAGAGTTCTTGTTTTTTATGTCTCTTATGTTGAGATGGGTTCAAATCCACCTCGGGGAATAGTTTATATTTAAGACAGATTTTTTTTAGTTCTATGATTAACTTAGATAATTCGCGGTGCGCGTAGAGCAAGGTAAGTTTCTAAATGCTGTAACCTATATTATGAGCAAGTATCGCTTCTCTTCTGCCCAGCATGTTATTTATATAAAATGAGTAGAAAGCTTGTAACAGAGTGACATCACAAGAAGGCAAAAAATAATACATATATCTATGCATAAATAAACACAAATTTATAATCAGCTTCAAGCTGTATCTCGCTCCCTGTAGGGCAGGCAGAGGGAACCTAGTGTTAAGACACTCCGTTCCCCTCTTTATGCCGAATTCTGGAGGCATTGTGTGTTGAGTGGCAGAACTCAACGCCGCGCTTAG
>DVQM01002384.1:0-10178 GCA_018231645.1 Heliconius ricini | reverse complement strand
TCCATTTCAGTCAAAATTACTAAATGTACAGACAAAATATTTTTACTGTCTTATTTTGTCTTACTTTTAATTTTTATATATAGAGATTATCATGTAGTTTAAGCGGGCGAAGCCGCTAGTATAAAATAAATCATTACCACAAATGCAATAGGCAAAATCCACGACCGATACGTTTAAAGTGAGTCGCTGGGCTTTATAATATACAAAATTATGTACGAACATCCATATTGAGTTTCCACAGTACTAACTTAACGGAAGCGTCACATGGCGTTCAGATTTAATTGAATTACAATAACAATATTAATGAATAGTTTCTGCCACTCGAAATATATGTTGGTTTGTGTATTCTGTTTATTTAAACTTATTCTGTAATTTGTAAAACGATAATTACGATCAGTAACGAGGCAAAGCGCGGCGTTGAGTTTCACTACTCAACAAGCAATGCCTTCAGTGTCTTATCACTAGACTTATTTAGTTGGAAAGGGGAAGCTAGTATTAAGCAATTCCGTCCTCTATTTTTGCTTAATTTGCCATTGTATTTGAAGTGGTAGGATTCAACGAGCCGCTTTGTCCAAAGCGAGGATATCTATATGAAAAAAAATAAAATTACGATCATACCCCTGAGTTGGATTCGAACCCATAATCTGGAAGCGTAGCAGCTGCAGGTAAAAAAATTTTTATAATTCACATAAAAGACAAAATATAGTAGTGAGTTGTATTCTGCTATCATTGTTTACAATACCTTTGCGTACTGAATTGACTGAATTTACCGAACCACACATTGATTTAACAGCCTACAGTGCACGTAATGTTTTTATTTTATTTGCTTACTTCACGCTGTATCTCGCCCGTAGCTGGGTAAGCAGAGGGAACCTGAGAAGCTAATGTACCGGAGCGAAACCTCAACCGAACTCTTGAGGCATTGCGAGTTGAGTGGCGGAACTCAACGCCGTGCTTTGCTTCGTTACCAAAGCGGAGAAATGAAATTATTCAATATTTCATTCTCCCAAGTGTAGCGACCTATTGCACAAATTTCTGTTGATTGTAGAACGCACACGTAGCAATGGTTCAAACGCTTTTCAATTTAACTATTTTTTTTTATATAGAGAGTGAAGGTGTTAGCACTCCTTTTACGGAAGCAGCATATACCGTAAAATATTTCAAACCCATGCCTAAAGAAATTAATCAAGATACCTCAACAGTTACGGCGTAGGATTTTTTCATTCACATACTACTACAAAAATACTACTAAGCTATTGACAACTTGAATTATTTTGTATGGTTCTTTGATTACGGCGTTCCGAGCGTGCCAATAGAGCACATTTCACTTCGCCAATATTACGCTGTGTGGAGAAAACACGAAGGAGGTTGTACGGTAAAAAAGAGAAAATGTTACACAGTAGGAGAATAACTCGAATTATTTAATATCTCTGTTTATAAAATTGTATTGAAGGATAAATTATTGTTTGTAATAATGACATCTATATTTATAGCTATTACGTGAAAAAAGACAATAAAAATTACTGACTTAACTTGTAATAGTAACTTTTTAAGTAACGAGTAGTGTCTACAAATTCAAATAAATGTATTATTATTATTGCATGTATTAATCATTACTATAGACGTAATTATTAAAATTTAAATCTGTAATGAAAACTAGTATTCGGATTTTAGGGTACAATATTTTTATAAACATAAAAATATTTTTTTAATTTATTTATTAGGCTTTTAAATTTAAATAAAATATAAAAATAACATATTTGTTGTAAATTATTTAAAAGTTTTTGCAATTGCAACACTGACAGGTGATCACTTGCAACACTGACAACTTTATTGTTGATGTTAAAAGATTTAAAGTTAAGTTATTAAATATTGTGTTGTTTGTATTTTGCTCTTTTGTCGGCTAACTTATTTCGTTCTGACTCTAGTGTATTATTCGGACTTTAAAAGTGCTGCTTCTCTCGTTACTTGGCTATCCATCTGCCTGATTGACCACGACTTTGGTTCAAGAACTGCTACGTACGAGATTTAGCCATAACCATGACTAAAATGGCGAAATATCCACTTTCTAACTAACATAGATATTGTTTTAATTTGTGTGGACTGGCATTTATCGAAATAAAATACCAGGGCCAGTTTTTATTGACGGAAATTTAAATGCTACGAAATTTTTTTGACTTCATACGTAACCAGAATGTGCCGACAAAATCCTCTTGGACGTATATCATATTATGTTACGGACATGCAATTTATGCGTTCAAAAACAAAATGGATACTTTAATAAAAATGTGGACAAATTAAACTACAAATGTGAGTGTGTGTAAAGTTTTCTAAGTGGTGCGTTGATTTAATTTCACTTCTCCGCCGTAGCTACATACCTACGCTAGTTGCTGCGACTCGATATCGTGCATGAGGCGTGTGCGACGTTGCCGCTTTGACAGGTAAGTGTGTGTTTACGTTATTCTCTACAAACGGCGTTTTAATTTAAAACAATAATATTATTATTTATTTTGTTTGAAAAAATATTTTTTTTAATTTTTACGATTTTTTTTAATTGTACTAGGCTTTTACAGAGTAAAATGAATAACTGGAAATTAGGCCGCAGTTGATCTTTTCAAGTCATTAAGTTTTGCCGCCACATTGAATATTCCAAGTGACAATGACTTCCGGTGCTTTCCTAGTTTTATGGAGATGATCATCTCTTCATTTTGCTAATGAATTCATTGACAAGTTAATTTTTGGGCAACAAGTGGGCTACTCGATAGTTTTCTAACGCGAAGGTTTATTTTGTTTTCTCTACTGGAAATCAAACCAATAACCTGTCGCTTTTACAGTCAGACACAAGATCAGAAGCGTGTGACTGTAGACGCGATGGTTGTGGGTTCGAGTCCCACTCGGGGAATGTAAAGCTTAATGTTTTTATTTCTTCGCTCTGATAACGATTGAGTTCCGCCACGCAATACAAAATGCCTCAAGAATTCAGTAGAAAGTGGGGAGGGAACGTGTCTTAATGAGAACGCACAATTTTAACACTAGGTTCCCAGATTCCCTCCGCGAGCTCTGCTATGTGCGGGCTATAACATGAAGTTAAAAAAATCTTAGTAGTCTATCAGTTAGTATGACGGGCAATGTTTAATTTACATAAATAGTATATCACCATATCGTTATACATATCATATTATTATATATTACTTATTCCACCATAACTAAATAAGTGGTACTGGTTCGTTATATTATGAACTATACATATATAAAGAATAGAATGTCTTGAAACGGGATAAAGCGGATATCTGAAAAAAAAATATAAAGCGCATTTTGAATGAAGCCGTCGTGGCACGCAATGTTTTGAAATTTGAGCAGAGAACGGAGTGTCTTAATTAACATTTTGCAGGACAGTTATAAAAAAAGTTGCACAATACCCGAAGAAAATCGGAAAATCCGATAGCTTTTTAAAGGGATAAAATGTGCATCTTCTGTTCCATTCCACGGGGTTGAACGAAAATAGTATAAAACTTATTTGTAAAATGTTCGTATTTCAACTAAGCAAAGAATACGAATTAGTTCCTTTAGAATGAACCAGTTAATGAGATGTTTGTTGTGTTTAATGGTTTTTTCTAATAGTGTTCAAATTTGTTTTTTTAATGTGGTAAAAGTAGAGGCAGTTGTGGCGCAACAGTACAGCGGCTGTGGCGCGCGGCAGGTTGTGAGTTCGATGCTCACTTAAAGAAATTAATTAAGCAACGCGCCGCCTTGAGTTCCGCCACTCAACATGCAATGACTTGTGAATAACGCATTTTAAGTGTAAGGTAACTCTGATCGCAAACACAAAAAATGTTTCGATTCATATTATTAATTTCGGGGACGCTAATCTTAGCGTCCAGCCAATTAAATTTTGGTCTTTTTAATTTTTGTTGCTTTACGTTGTATCGCGCACAAAGCATACCCTGAGTGTTAGGTGGCGGAACTCAACGCCGCTAATAAAAAATAAAAAAATCCCCCCTGGTTTATTTCCATTTACTAATTGCTAAAAATCTTTCAAGAATAAAAAATAACATTTAGTATAAATATGTCCGAAACCAATTTCAACGGTCGATGGGTTTTTTAGTGTCATAAAATACAGTATCGGGGGAATCGCTAAAACGGATTTTACGAGGACACTTGTAACTTGTTACAACGACACAGGGAATAACGATTTTGGGTCAAATTTTGGAAGATGTGGAAAATTTTTTTGTAACATAAAATTTTGTTGTCAGATATGCGGAGGAAACTTAGTGGTAAAACGCCACATTGGTATGTTGGGGGACAAACGGTCTACGAGAGCAGAGAAATGAAAATAACTTACATATTCTCCAGAAGAGTAATCGCACCTACAACCGTTGCGCGTTTTCTATATTCCACCTATTAGGTATTGGAAATCCAAATATTTTGGATTTATATTTACTTGAGAAAGTGAAATATTTATTTACATTTATATTTTCATTTCTTCGCTCTGGTATCGAGGCAAAACGCGACGTTGAGTTCCGGCATTCAGCACGCAATGCCTCCAGAATTGGGTGGCAAGTGGGAAACGGAGTGTCTTATCTCTAGATTCCCTCTGCCTATACTGCTGTAAGCGGGATACAGCGTGAAGCTAATTTAATTTAATTTTATATTATAGACGTCATCGTAGATAAGATAGCGTTTGGTTGTAAACACGATGATTGTGGGTTCGAGTCCCCCCGAGGGACTGAACTCAAATCATTTCATTTTCGCTCTAATGAGTCAAAGGCGCAACGTTGAGTTTCACCATACAACACAGGGTCAGGTGAAATGTAGAGAGCGGAATGTCTTGACACTAGATTCTCTTTATATCTTCGTTTTGCTGAAGTCTGAAAATCTGAAAATGAGATGAATATTGTAGGAAGTATAAACTCAAGTATGAGTATAACCGATAAATCAAGTAAAGGTTTTTCGTGACTTAACGTAGCGCTGAATCATTAATAATAAGTTACCTTAACAAAGTATACAAAGATCCTATCAATAAAAAAGCTCATTAAAAGTGAATAATTTTGTATATAATTATGTATATAAATATAAGTTAAGGCCGTCGTGTCACAGGGGCACAAATGTGCGTCTGTAAATGCGACGGTTACGGGTTCAATTCCCACTCGGGACTTTGAAATATTTAGTATTTCTATTTCCTCGCTCTGGCAACGGCGCAAATAGCGAAAATATAAAGATACAACAGTGGAAAGCGACTTTATTATACTATGTAAAGTTAAAGGACATGCCTTCCAGATTCGGTCGGTGCGGACTCTTGGCAATAAATAAGGCTATAAATTATTGAAGGGGTCCTTTATAAGAATGCTTAAATATATGATTTTCGAAATGTAGCATTAGAATTATATATAAATATTCATATATTGTACCATTATTTATTTTGAAAAAAATATCGTTACTTTTTGTTAATTTTTGTCATGAGACTGTCGTGGAACAGCTTCTAACTGTAAATGCGATGGTTGTGGGCTTGATCTCACTTCACGTTGTATCCCGTACACAGCAGCATAGCAGGATAGTCATAGGGAACCTAGTGTTAAGAAGACTCCATGCTCTTTTCAATTCGTTCATCTTCTTGTGGTATTGCATGTTAAATGGCGCAACTCAACGCCGCACTTTGCCTCGTTACACCGAGCGAGGAAATAAAACATAAAATATTTTATTCCTCCGAGAAAAAAACGAACTCACAACATTCGCACGCTTGTACCCTGAGTCACGACGTCCCCAAGAATAGTAATATCAAAATTTTCATGTTCTTCTCTGGTATACAAAACGCGGCGGCGGAATATGTTACAAATAGTATATACAAATTTCATTTATGCACACATTTACGAAGCTGGAATAGCTCAAGCATTAGACATCATAGATCAATGATATTGTCTACTAATTTTGTTACGTTCAACATATTTAGGAGAAGATTGAGTATTAAAACAAGTTCTTATATTAATTAGAGTCAGTAAATGCCATATTTTGTACAATGTAGACACCTAATAGTCGTCGCCTGCAACTTTGTTTGTTTTTCCTGTTTTTTCCTGTCCTCCGTAAGAATTTCAAGGAGTTTTATCTCTCTCTCTCTTCGAGGAGTCCTCTCCTAGTGCCTCCCCTACATATCTTACTAAGTCCGGTAGCGTTGTCTGCTAGTCACTTAGGAATAGAAGAGTTTTATATGTATAGGTTATGCCTTCTATAACGTTTACTACTCGAAACTCTGACTCTGATGTTTGCTCCACTTTTGTTCTAATACGTATTTGCCATTCATATCTTGCGTATGAAATAATGCATTCGAAATACAACTGTAAAGGTTCGTGTAAAAGATTCAATTTTAATTAACAACCTAAACATTGATGGTTTTATTATTTTTTTTATTTCCTATTGAAATTTCAATTCTATTTATATATTCTTAAAGTTCAAAATATGAAACGATTGGAATTATGTATATTTAAAAACAAATCGTTCTCAGTTTTATTTTTAGGTTTTATTTGCATTTCCATTTTACTCATTCATTACATAAAGATTTGATTTTTTGTTTCTTTATGTAGTGTCCTGTATTTTAGGAGAAAGGTACGAGTACATAGGAAGCTTCCGCCGACGCTTCCTGTTCATTTCTATAATTTTGTTGTTCACTTTTTGTTTTGTCGTTTGGGTTTTTTTGTCGGGCTGAACCAAGGGGTCAAGGGGGTACCCCAATGAACATTGCTTATAATTAAAATATATTTTACCGATTTAATTAAACAAAATAGGATAGTTCCTTCAGTTGGCTAAATTGGATTGCTTGGTTTGGTTGGATAAATCACAACCGGGGCAACGTCGCCCCGGTTGTGATTTATTACAAGTTCAAGTTATTTTTGTTTTCTTTACTGACTACTAAACTATGGAGAGTTAACTATTATTATAAAAAACAGTACAAGAGCACAAGAATTCGACAGGTTGTGGATTCGATTCCTATTCGGGGAAGTGAATTCGGGGAAGCCGAATTCTGGAAGCATTATGTGATAAGTTTCGTCACTTATCACATAATGCTTCCAGAATTCGGCTGGAAGTGGAGAAGGGAGGTATCTTATTGAAAATGGACTGTCTTAAAACTAGGTCCCCCTTGCCTACCCCACTATATGCGGGATACAGTGTGAAGCTAAAAAAAAAGGTTTTTTTAGTTCCATACGCTAGTTACAATAGACCAAGAAAAAGAAGAAGAAAGAAGGCATTTCTTTTATAATAAGTGACAATATTCTATACTTAAGAAAACAATTATTAAATTTTCCAAAATTGTTTTCTTACCTGGAAGACTTCCCTCGTGGCTGAGAAAGGAAGCACAGCAACACCAACAAGTAAGTCAGCAACAGCCAAAGACACTATAAATAGATTTGTAACACTCCTTAGCTTCGACGAGCAAAGTACCGCCGCTATGACCAGGCAGTTACCTGTAAAAGAAACAAAGTTAATTGAAGGGAACTTAGTGTTTACCACACCGGTCCTATTAACATACTTCCCTTCCCCACCCTCCGCCGTATTCTGGAGACATTGCGTGTTGAGTGGCAGAACTTAATTACTCAACGCCGCCCTTTTTGCATCTTTACCAGTACGAAGAAATGAAAATATTTAATTTAATTAAAAATAATTAAAATAATCAGTATCACGCTGTATCACGCACACAGGATAGGCAGAGGGAAGACACTCCGTTCCTCACTTTCCGCCCAATTCTCTAGGCATTGCGTACGTACACTCTGTTCCCCACTTTCTGCGTGTTGACAGGTGGAAATCAACGCCGCGATTTGCCCCGACACCAGAACGGAGAAAATTTTCGACCTCGACTTTCCTTGCCAAATTTTATAACGATGGGTACACGGGAAGTACCCTATAGGTTTTGATTACGCGACTAATTTCATATAAAATGCGGCAAAATCAATGCATAAATGTTTTAAAATCTTTTGATTAAATTGACATTTTTGAAAAAAAAATAATCCAGCTTCACGGCATATGCATTCCACATAAAGCACGATAACGCAGAACCTAGAATCAAGACAGCTTCACGCTGTATCCCGCACACAGCAGGTTAGGCAGAGGGAACCTAGTGTTAAGACACTCTGTTCCCCACTTTCTGCCGTATTCTGGAGGCATTGCGTGTTGAGTGGCAGAATTCAACGCCGGGCTTTGCCTAAAGCCTTTGCCAGGGCAAAGAAATGGATATATAAATGTAAGTTAATATTTCATCTCCTCGAGTGGGGATCGAACTCACAACCAGTCGGAGTCGTTACTAGACTTAAGACAATTACTTAAAAAATAATATAAATAACAAATTTGTATAATAGCCACTATATGATTGGATTATTTTTGATTAGTCATATGGAACTCAAGCAGTGAAGGAGTGCATTGTAAAGCCTCTGAAGGAGCCCCACTTGGGTCCACTGTTTCGAGCTCAACAATATGAGTATTTGTATTCGCTGTAAACTCACAAATTGATATTAAGAAATTGCTATGGAATAAGATTGGCTTCCTCCATTGGTTCCCTCTGCCTACCCTGCTGTGTGCGGGATACAGCGAGAAGCTATAAAAAATATAATGATTTGCTCCTCCTGGTGGCGATGAGTTCCGTCAACGCGCAATGTCTTGAAAATTTTGCGGCTAATAAGGAACGGAATGTCTTAAATCTAGGTTCCCTCTGCCTATCTTGATATGCGGCAAAAAACGTGAAGCTACTTACTAATATTAATCAACGAATGATAATACTTCTTAAGTGAAATGGTTCTTAAGTGGGTAGGGGTTTCCTTTTATGAAAGAATATCGAAAGTTTATTTTTATGTTCATTATTAAATTTCCTTTACATAATTTGTATCTATAGGAACTTTTTCTATCAAATAGCAGTAATTCGTTTACAAATTGAAAGTATTCTTTTGTACTAGCTCTATAGCAGTTTATTGAGGGTAGTTGTGTAACGCGTCCACGGACAGCTGAATCGGATGCCCCTAATCGATTATTTCAACTTTTTTTATGTATTCTAATTTCCTTAGAATGTTTTAAAAATTCTTGAAAAATAACGTGTTAGAAGCATAGCTCGTGGGCTCCAATTATATTACTCCAATATTACTCTATATTGTTTTATATATAATATATTGTTTGTCAGCGTTGATACAGTCTACAGTGTATAATGTGACATAAGATGCTAACAATGACGCCATATCGTTGGTTGTCTCGCGTTGCCAATCAAAAGTATAGACTCACAGCATTTTGTCAGTATAGTAGGAATTTCCACCTACATGGTGGTGGTGGTACGTAGAGTGTGAAGCGATTTTTGTTAGCTAAAACTTTAGCATAGAGTCTACAGTAAGAAGCTGACCCAGTTTTAAGTCATAAAATTTTATTCAATTTGCTGTCAAAGGAATTATTAGTCTCTGATGTAAAATACAAATATACTCGGTATGTGTAGTGGAAAGTAAATACAAATATTAAGCGACTTTTCTAATTGTAATATCAAACAAACTTTCATAACCAATAGCGTAAAAGTGTAGAGCTGAATAAATATTTTTATTTCAATTTCGATTCACATCAAAAATTCATTTTTTTTAAACTATTACGTATTTATATTTTTAGAAACGTATAACAAAAGCGTAATATTTAAATTTTTCCCAATTCGATAGTAAAAATTATAGTTGTGAGTTCGATTTGCAGTTATGGGAACCATAAGTTTGGCCATACAGCGGCCATAAATTAACGGAGTCTTTTATCGCTAGGTTCCCTGCTTTATGTGGGAAAATGCGTAAAGCTACATTAAATGTCTGTGACACTGTAAAGAAGCCATTGGTAAGAGATTTTGTTTTTGTTTTGTATGGTGGCCTAATTCGGCCATCCGACCTTTTACAGTCCTCCGGTGTCCGGTGGAAAGCGGCGTGCGAAAATGTTTTAGTGAGAACGGAGTGTCCTACGATAGATTCCCAGGTTCCCCCTGCCTACTTCGCTATGTGCGGGATACAGCGGTGTTTCGTTACACTACATTTTTTCTGGCTATCCTGTTATTTGCGGGATACATCGTGAACGTGCTAGCAGAGTGATTTGCTACGAAGTTTTTTTAGAAATCATAACAAAGTATGAGTGACTTCATGTTTTTGTTATCTATTATATATATATATATATATATATATATATATATA